>PVLC010029945.1:0-19901 GCA_004027655.1 Graphiurus murinus
CTAGATTATGTACAATGGATTCATTTTTGGAATGGTCATCTTCGAGGAGTGACATTCTGTTTTCCATGCAGTCTAATCTACTGTTTATAGTTTATATTGATGCCTTTACTTCAATTATTGCATCTTTCACATCCTTCATTTTCTTCAAGGCTTCTCTTTGATTCCTGTTCAGGGTATCAGATTCTTTATTTGTTCCTTTATTTCTTTCCAGCTCTCTCTGCATTCTTTCTGGAAGTTTTGTATAGTTTCTATTATTAAAGATCTGAATTGTCCTTCTGGTAAGCTATGCCATTCAGTGTCATTGAGTTCTGTTATTGTGGGGTTGTGTTGACTCATTGTTTCTTTGGTATTTTTCCTTCCCATGGTTTCCCTGTTCTTAAATTTATAACTTTGCTGCTCTTGACACTTTCTCTGAATTTATAGGTTTCTTATTTTTACTGTGAAAGGTATCTTGTACTGAGTTGCAATTACTCTGGTACTTCTTCTGCCCACTCTATTGGTGCCTTTGGTGGGTTTCAGGTGTTGACTTCTAGGGTCTAGCAAAAGCTAACAAAGCAACCAATCTTCCAAACAAACATAGATAAATCAAAGCAATGCAAAGTGAAAACAGAGTAAAAACAAAATACCCAGAAAACAAAAAACAACAACAAGAACCAAAAATAAAAATCCCTGCAAGTTTGTAAGAACAGACCTGATTTGGCCTCTATAGATCTTTTGTGTAGATCCCTGATGCTGTGGGTGGCTGACAAGATGGCAGCTGCCACTGCCATGTACGCACTGGCTCCTTGGTTCTCCCTGGTCTGCTTTCTGGGTTCTGATCAGCTGCTTTTGTTGCTTTGTTCACTTTTCTGTTTTGCTTTTCTTTCCTTCCATCAAGAAGCTGCTTTTGCGGCAGTTTTGGTTCAAGCTCTGCAGTGTAGTTGATCGCTGCTCTGGCTCTGTAGGGAGAGGTGAACTGGGATGGCCCCGCGTGGGCTTAAGCTGGCTGTACCACGAGTTCTGGTCACTTTCGAAAGTGCCTCGATATGCCGCCTGGTTAGGATGTAGAGTTCAGGAGTCACTCCACCTCTGGTCGCTGGGAATGCAGAAGGTTGTTATATATTTCTTTGTTCATAGATCCCACACCGGGGACTGGCTCAATGGCAGCCGCCACTCAGTGGCATGGCACCGCTACTATGCACGTGGGCTTCTTTGCTCTCCCTGGTTGGTTTTCTGGATTCTTTTTTTTTTTTTTTTTTTTGTGGTACTGAGGATTGAACTCGAGGCATTCTACCTCCGAGCTATACTCCCAGCCCTATTTTTTATTCTTTATTTTGAAACAGGGTCTCACTAAGTTGTGGAGTGCCTCACTAAGTAGCTGAGGCTAACCATGAACCCGGATCCTCCAGTCTCAGCCTCCCAAATGCTGGGATTACAAGCACGTGCCACCACGACTGGCTTTCTGGATTCTGATGAGCTATTTTTCAGTTTTCATAGTGTTGTTCACTTTTTTTGTTGCTTTTTTTCTCTTCTGTCAAGAAGCAGCTTTTATGGCAGATTTGAATCGAGCTCACAGCGCCTGATGAGAGGTCCCTGGTGTGGTAACATACCTATAATCTTAGTATTTGGGAAGCTGATACAGGAGGATTGCAGGTTTGAGGCTAGCCTTGGCAACTTAGAAAGGCACTCAGGAACTTAGTGAGATCCTGTTCCAAAATAAAACAGAGCTGGGGGTATGGCTCAGAGGTAGAACACCCCTGGGTTCAATCCTGCGGGGGGGGGGGGAATCTTTCAGACAAGAGAGGGAATACTTCCATTTGTTTTATGAGACAAATATAACACTAAACTCAAACATAACAAGAAAATTACAGACTAATGTCACACATGAACATAACTGCACACATTTTTACCAACTCAATTCTAATAATGTGTTAAGGTTAATATATCTTAACCAGGAGGGTTTAATCTAAGCAGTGCAAGGTTGTTATAACATTTGAAAACCAGTGACAGAATGAAGGTGAAAAAAATCATACAATTATCTTACAAGATGCAAACCAAAAGACGTTTAATAAAATTCAATACCTGCCAATAATTAAAAACAAACAAAAAAATCCTCACAAAATAGGGGAAAAGGGAAACCTCTTCAATCTGATAAAGAGTTTACACACACACACACACACACACAGACACACACACATCTATGGATACTATGACTTATGACCAGAAACTAAGCAAAGATGTTTATTTTCATCATTCTGTTCAACATTGTCCTGAAGGTCCAAACCACTGCAATAAAGCAACTTAAAAAGTCATAAATGTGGGAGATCAATAAGCAAAAAAATCTATATAATTGTGTAGACAGCAAAATTCAAAGAAATCTACAGTCCAACTACTAGAACTCATAAATAAATTTAACAAATTATAAAATTCCAGAATAATATACAAAAAACAATTAGTGTTTCTATATAATATCAACAATAACTAAGGATAAATCTAATGAAGGATGTTAGACATCTATACTCTGAAACCATAAAACATTGATGAGAGATATTAAAGAACTAAATAAATGGAGACATAAACCATTTCAGATCAGAAGACTTAATATTGTTAATAGGTTAAGTCTCCTTAAACTGATATACAGAGTTGAAGCAATCTCAATCAAAACTTTTTTCTAGAAATTGACAAGCTATTTCTAAAAGTGAAATGAAAATACAAAAGACCTAGAATAGCCAAGAAAATGCTGGAGATCAAAGTCAGATTTTTGTACTACCAGATTTTTTGACTTATCATAAAGCTACAGTATGTAAGGCAGCAGTAGTTATATGAAACTAAACAAATAGATCAATCAAATATAATCCAGATTATAGAAATAGACCCATTATTACATAAACAGTTTTTTTTTTAGGAAAGAAAAAGCTCTGCCAACAAACAGTACTGAAATAATATCCATGTAAGAAAAAAAATGAACATTATTGTGTACCTTACCTCATGCTCACAGTTTAATTTGAGATGGATGGGAGACCTGAATGTAAAAGCTAAAACTATGTTTCTAGAGTAACAAATAGGAAAATAAGTTAGTGATCTTGGATTAGGCAAATATTTATTAAATAGGATTCATAAGAAAGTATTATTGAGAAAATGGAAAAACCATGGCATAGAATGTAAGAAAACACTGTACATATACCCAGACAGGCCTACAAAGAACTCTTTCAAATAGATAAAATGCAATCAACTTGTATCAAATGGGTAAAATATTTGAATAAAAACTTCACAAAAGAAGACACAAGAATGACCAATAATTACCACATGAAAGGGTGGTCAATATCTTTAGTCATTATAGAACTAAAAACCAAAACACTATACCACCACAACCCTATTTAATGGCTAGAATTTACAAAACTGACAATACCAAGTGATGTAAACAAGCAGAACAACTAAAGCTTTCATACATTGCTGTAAAACTGTGCAACTACTTTGGAAATATGTGTGGCAATATATAATAATATATACAATTCTTAGGCATAATAAGAGAAATGGAAGCATGTGACCGTGACCACAAAAGATGTATAAGTTTTCTGTATTAGCTTTTCATCATTACAATGAAATACTTGAGGCAGTTAATATGTGATTTAAAAAAAAAAAAAAGGCTTATTTCACTCACAGTCCTGGAGGTTTAAAGTTCAAGATCAGGGGGTAGGGGGATGCTGGTTTTGCCTTTGGGGAAGGCAGCAGGTGATGTCACATCACAGAAGGAGCATATGTATAGGATCAAACAATCACATCTCAACCAGGAAGGAGGAAGTGCTTCTTTTGTAACCACCTCTTCATAAGAGTTATCAAGGGGTCAAGAGCTGCTTGATTCCTTCAAAGGGCAGTGCCCCCCCCCCCCACCTAAGAACCTCCAACTACGCCCGACCTTTTAAAGCTCCACCACCTCCCAACACCACCAACATGAGGACTGAGCTCCATTGGTCCTTGGGGGACACCTAAACTATATCCAAACCACAGAAGTGTTCCTATTATTCTTAACAGCCCAAAAGTACAAACAACCCAATTTGTATCAGCAGGGTAACAGATAAACAAACTGTGACACACTCATAGAAGGAAATACCACTCAACAATAAAAAGGAATAAATTATTGATCTATACAACAACATAGATAAATTTCAAACACTGGCTAGCCGAGTGTGGTGGCACATGCCTGTAATCCCAGCTATTCAGGAGGTTGATGAAGGAGGATCTCAAATTTGAGGCCAGCCTAAGCAACTGAGACTCTATCTCAAAATAAAATGTTGAAAAGGATGGGGGATGTAGTTTAGTAACATAACATTTGCTTAGCATGTGTGAGGCCCTGGGTTCAATCTCAAAATAAAAAAGAAAAGGAGAAAACAACCAAATGAACAAAAAAACTAAATGCGGAACAAAAGAGGCCAGAAAGTGAAAGAGTGCATTGTATGATTCCACTGTAAGAAATTCAAGAACAAGAATATAAGAAAAGTGTTGGGCTCAGCCAGAGATGGGAGTGAAGGTATGAGAATGACTGACAAAGGGGAATGAGGGAATTTTCTGGATAGTGACAATATTTTGATTTGAATGATAATAATGTAGGTATGTGTACTTACAAAAATTCACCAACCTGCACACTTGGGGTCTCTGTGTTTGATTATATGTAAACTATCCTGCAAAAAGCCAGGTGTGGTGGTGCACACCTATAATCCTAGTACTTGGGATGCTCAGACAGGAGGATCAAAAGATCGAGGGTTAGCCTTAGCAACTTAATAAGGTCCTCAGCAAAGTAGTGAGACCCTGTTTCAAAATAAAAAATAGAACAGAAGATGTAACTCAGGTAGAACGCCCCTAGGTGCAATCCCCAGACACACACACACACACACACACACACACACACACACACACACACACACACATAGACACTAAAACTATCCGGCAAAATAAAAAGAAGAAAGAATGGTATATGGCTCAGGGAACCAAGAAAATGGTGATGTTACGTACTGAGGTGGGGAACACAGGAGGAGCAGGTTTGAGTTCTATTTTCAGTTCAAGATGGCTATGTGACATCCAAGAGCAGTGTGGAATGAGTTGAACATAAGGATCTGTAGCTCAGGTGGTAGATCCTGGCCAGAGGTGAAATGTGGTAATCATTAGCATGCAGATGATAATAACATTATGAAATGTTACATTTCATAACACCATTAACTCTAGGAGAGTGAATGAGATCACTCTGCAAGACTGTGAGAATGAGAGAGAACAGAGCCTAGAACAGAATCCGAAGGAACATCAATATTTAAGGGATTAGAAAAAAAAAAGAAAGAAAGAAAGAAAGAAAGAAAGAAAGAAAGAAAGAAAGAAAGAAAGAAAGAAAGAAAAACAAACACCTGCAAAAAAATTCAGGGCCAAAATATCCAGAGAAACAGGACAGCTGGGAGAGCAGATTTCAGGGCAGTTGAAGAAACAGAATGTCTCTAAAAAGGAATGATTATTGTCCCCGAATCAAGTCTTCTAAGATCTTATCAGTTATCCACATATTTAGTATTTGATTTAAAAAGGCACTTTCAAATCTGTTAATTTCTAAATGTACTGCCACCATCTTTCACTTAGCCAACAGCACTCTCACTGGCTTCTCAGTCTCAACTCCTGCTCTTCTCAATTCCATTCCCTACCTATACCAAAGTACCCCCGTTCTTCATCTGCTCAGTTACTCAGTATGGCTTATCTGCTCAAACAGCCTCTGGAATGCCTGCCTTCCAAAGCTTTATCCATATATTTTGATATGACCATTATCACTATGTGAATATCACCTATATCACCATGTGCAACAATCTTTGGAGCAAAAGGGATGGGGCAGGACATAAAGACTAAAGACTTTGCCCCAACCAGTAACATAGTCCGGTACTCCAGGTTTCTCTTCTCATAGGCTAAAAGAGATTTTAAAAGTTCTCATTTACATTGCAACTTCAGAGGCTTTGACACAAGTCTACAATCAAATTCCCTTAGAGACAACTAGAACTATCACAATCTACAAACTTAACACTTAAAAGGTTAGTGCTATCTAATACAGCTGTACCTAACCACTTTCACTTTCTTTACCTCTGATAAACACTAAATGTTTCAGTGCTCTAGGCCCTCTAACAGCTAAGGTTTGATTATCTATAGAGTCCTCTTTTCCCTCAGGTAATGTATCAAAAGGTAGTTAACATACTATGTGTGTACTTTTAGTCCTGTGGATAATACCTTCCATTGATGATAAAAGATCTCTTAGGTGACTAAGAAGGCTGTGAATATATATATATATATATATATATATATATATATATATATATATATATGTACAGACATATATAGTATTCTCTTTAAATTAATCTGGACTCCACGAGAGTCAGGAATCACTGCAGTGCTCCAGAACTCTTAACTGACAGCAATGTCACATGTTGAGTGCCTGCCATTCCCCTCAGGCCCCCTCCTATACTCAGTCCCCTAAGCCTGTTGATTCTTTCCCACTACTCTTATCTACCTCATTTCATTTCCATCATTCTCACTATAAACACTCCAACATTAATAAAAGGTCTTTCTTTTTCTGATCTTTACCCTCTTTAATCCACTTGGAATATTGTCATAATATTCTTCCTAAAAACATTTAACAGCATCCTACAGAAAATCATGACAGCAAAACAGGGCTGAAGAGATCAATGAGGATAGTAACAAGGAAGTAGAACTCCTTATACAAAAAAGCAAGGCCTTATACTAGAACTAAATGATCAAGATTCTAAAACTTTATGATTAGGTGTCATTCTTTGTTTGAAAATAATCCGTGGCTATGTTTTAAAAACAGATTAAGACTTAATTTTTTTTTTTTGCGGTACTAGGGATTGAACTCATGTGTTCTACCTCCGAGCTACACCCCCAGTCCTATTTTTTATTCTTTATTTCGAAACCGGGTCTCACTAAGTTGCGGAATGCCTCACTAGGTAGCTGAGGCTGGCCGCGAACCCGGATCCTCCGGTCTCAGCCTCCCAAAATGCTGGGATTACAAGCGTGTGCCACCACACCCGGCTCAGATTAAGACTTAATTTTAACCTGACAATTCAAAGCTCAAAAAAATCTAGCTCAGACATAAAATATTAACATTTATTAAAACTCTGAGGTCTGACAATATCTAGTACTTAGCACCCTTTATTTAATAAATCACTATTAAATGAATAAACATTCATTTAGTGCTTACTACAGCCCAGGCATGGGCTAAAAACTTCAAATAATCTTCACTGAATCCTCATAATAATCCATTTAATCCTCACAACAATTCATTGATATTGTACACCATTATTTACATTCTGCTTGGGAGAAAACTGAAAGCTAGTAAGCAGCAGATTCAGGATGAAAATCCAGGTTGGTGTAACTCCAAAGCCTATAGCCTTTGCTGCTGCCTATTTTCCATCCATAAACCCATCATTCCCAAGAAAATCCCGACATCTTTCCCCCAAACACACCTCACTATCAGTAACAGACTATATGTTAACATATTTGCAGTCTCCAAAGTGCTTTTTTTCTCAGACATATTCTTTAGGTTGAAGCTTCCAACTACACAGGTCCTACTTGGTGTTCTTCCCACCATGACTGGTGACTGCCTTTTCCTTTGATTATTCTACTCACAATATATCACATACCTTAACTAACCACTTTCTATTCTGTCTTTCTATCTAGAGTGTGCCCCCCAAGATTCCCACCCCCTGGCATACATGCCCTGTGAAATCTCCCCTTGGGTATCAGCAGGACTTATGAACGTGAGAGGACACTATATTGGCTCTGGGTTATGTTATTTTATAAGGTGAAGGGACCTGACAAGTAGAATTGAGATTCCAAATCCACGGACTTAGTTAATGGAAAGGGAGATAATTGTGTCCCTACCAAATACACATATTAAGGCCCTAACCGCCAATGTGACTGTATTTGGAGATAGGGCTTTTAAGAGGTAATTAAGGTTAAATGAGGTCATAAAGGTAGGTCCCAATCCTATAGCACTGGCAGCCTTTTGCTCTTTACATTTCTGCACTGAAGAAAGGCTATGTGAGGACAGCAAGCGGGTGGCCATCTGCAAGACAGAAAAAGAACCTCACCAAAAACTGAACCATGCCAGCACCTTCATCTCAGACTTCCTATCTTCAATCTATGAGAAAATAAGTTTCTGTTGTTAGAGCCACCCAGTCTATGGTATTTTGTTATGGCAGCCAAAGCTAATACATTGGGGTAGGTCTGATCTAATCAGGTAAGCTCTTAAAAGGGTCTGGCGCTTCCTGAAAGAAGAGATTTGAAGCCTATGCCGTGGCCTAGGTGGCAAGGAACTACAGGCAGCCTCTGTGGAGTTGACAGCTGCACCAGACAACAACCAGCAAAGAACTTCGGCCTTAGCCATACAAACCACAAGGAAGTGAACCATGCCAACAACCACATGAGCTGAAATAAGGACCCTGAGCTCCAGCAAGGAACAGAGCACGGCTGCACCATGACTTCAGCCATGTAAGAACATGAGCAAAGGACTCAAGTCAGCTATGCCCAAATTTCTAACCTAAAGAACTCACATGATCTTGAGTGGGTATCATTTTAAGCTACCAAATTTGTGATAATTTATTACACAACAAAAGAAAATGAGTATACTCTTTCAACCCCAATCTTGACTACCTTTCTTTCAAAACCAGTTCAAATACCAACTAAATATCTTACTACACTAGTCAAGAAAACATCTGTACTTTATAAATCTTTAGGCTAATCCCTTATCTGATAATTGTGAACATATCTTTAATTTGATTCATTCATCCTATTTTCACACTAAGCACTCTCTATATTGCTAGTACTGAGTGGAGTATTGAGAGAAATAAAAACTGGAAATAGTTTATGTTCTCTGGAAGCATACAATTTATTTAAATATTCAGGCAATAAACATTTACTTAGTGCTGAACTATTAGCCAGACCTGTGTTAGGTAATAAAAATATGGAGATTTAGAGCTATCCTTACCTTCCCAATGTTCGAACTTTGTGGAGAAATAGGTATGTAAACAATTATAGCAACATGATACATGCAAAAATACATAGCTGGGTATAAAAAAGAGAAGCATCTAGTCTAGGGGTGGGGTTGGGTAGAAGCAGTTTTTCCAGAGAAGAAAAAAACTGAGCTAACATTAGGAAGAAAAGTAGGAATTAGCTAGGTAAAAAGAGAAAGATATATCAGATAATAAAAAAATTAAAAAGGAGGGGGAAGGCAGCATAACGTTTTTAAGACCTATAAATTGTTTAGTAAAGCTGGGGCACATGGTCTTATAAGTGGTGATGAAAAGAGATGAGGATACAAAAGTAGGCAGAGATCAGATTATATAGGCCTGGTACAGCATGCTAAAGAATTTCATTCCAAGGCAGTTTTAACCTGGGAGAACTGACCAAATTTGTCTTTTAAACTTAAGATTACTTGAGCTGCAGTGTGAAAAGACCACAGTACCTGAAAACAGACCCAGAGATTAATTTTGTAAGGGGGAACTCAATTACAAGCCCAGGAATAGTTAATATTTGCTAAGCATAACTCTTTATCTCTGTTGTGGTCCCCTCAAAAGCACTGGGAGCATGGCTCTATCTAGACCTCATATCATGCTGTAATCATTTGTTTACTAGCTTTCTCCAGCACTGGATCCCACACTTCTCAAAACTTAGACCTCTATCATGTTAGTGTTGATGCACCTGAGCCTTGTATTACCTCAGATATACATGCCTTCAATAATAGACCTTCAACACACACTTCCCTTCCCTCCCTCATAAGTAGGGAGGGGCTTATCTCATCTCTTCCTTCTCTTAGACCCTCACTGCACAATACACACTTGATAAATAACAAATGACTATTTTAAGATTTCTTCTCATTCTGTATTTCTCAGAATCTATGAAATCCCAGTACTTGGGAGGCTGAGACAGGAGGATTGCAGGTTTGCAGTCAGTCTCAGCAACTTGTGAGCCCCTTCACAACTTAGTGAGACCCTGTTTCAAAATAAAGAATAAACTAGAACTAGGGGTATAGCTCAAAGGTAAAATGCCCCTGGGTTCAATTCCCAGTAAAACACACACACACACACACACACACACACACACACACACACACATACACACACACACACACAGAAAGAAAAGAAAAAGAAAACACCCTTGAGAACATTTTTTAAAGTCTGCAAAGCAAAAAGGGTAGATCCCTTCTCATTCTAGGCACTACCTGTCTGTGGACATAACTCAATTTTTTCTGGCAGTCATATCCCACTGATCATCAACACTGATTTGACTAGGGACTTAAGATTCTACATATCTTTTAATAAGGCTGCATCCCATAAAGCAAGCTTCCCTCTTCTTAAGCAGTTGATTGTAGGATTTGACTGTAAGACTATATCCTTATCCCAACCAAATTTCATGTTGAAATTGAAGATGAGATGAATATATATTCTACCTTTCAAGACTGCAGAAATCTTCTTATATACTGATTCTATTATGCAATCACCATCTCTAACAGCTTCATATTACCATTGCATTAGCTTGGTAAGTTTTCTCTATCTTTGTTCAAATGCTTACACTGTAATAACCTCAAAAAGAACCACATCTCTCTTGTTTATTATTATATCCCCAGCGTACTGCATGGTTTTCAACATGTAGTACTCAATAAACATTTGGCAGGTAACTGAGTGAATGGACATATTGAACAAAACTAGATAAAAACCAGAGCTTCATATCATGCTGCTAAACATTTCCCTCTAGGTTGATAGTAAGTCAGTTAGCAATTATTAGTTTGCCTGTCTTTTCTGTCATTTAGTTCATTCTATTTCATCTTGCCCTCAAAGCTATCATGATATACCCTGTCAAACACCTTGCCTGAATTATCTGTATCTCCAAATCTAATTATCCTTTCAAAATGGAGACATTAGTCTGAGATAACTTGTTCTTGGAAAAGGCTCACTATAGAAAGTGGGATTAAAGCTGCAATTTGAAGGACAAGTCAAACTTTGACAGATGTAAAGGAATGGAAATTTAAGGTATTAAAAATAGTTTCCAAGGTCATTAAAGGAGCAGAGAGCATTGCATGTTCAAGAGAAAGCAGGTAATGTACTAAAACAAAGAATGCATGAGAACAATGTTTAAGAGGCAGTCCAGAAAGGCTGATCAAAGCTACATTGTTGTGGACTTTTTTTTTTTTTTTTTAGCATGGATTTTTATACATTTCTTGGGTACAACATTTTTATACATCTTTGTTGGGTACAAGCTAGTATAGGTAAAGACATCCATGCACACATTTCTCATTAACCCTTCCCCATGTTGTGGACTTTAAATGCCTATGAAATTGTTTTCATCTCTATAGCACCTACAGCAGTCTCAGACACATGGGAATCACTCAAATACTTGTTGATGGATTTATTAAATATGATAATTTCCCAAAAGACCGGGAGTCTACTCTAAAGCCTTCTTCTACATTCCTCTGTCTAGACCATGCACATAGTTGAGAACACAGTCTCATGGCAATGGCATCAAATAAGACAGGATACTTTTGATACTTATAAAAATTAACATGTTTTCATGGAAAAGTAAATGGTAGCATCGTGGGTGGGAAAGTTGTATTAAAAAGATAGTAGGTAGTGTGAAAGCATGTGATAATGAATGTGTCAGTTCTAACCAAGATGTACTCTCAAAACTAGCAAACAATACTGATGAAGCAACAGTTATAGAACAATAATCAACTCTTCACATTTCCAATTTACAACTCAAATAACTCATTTCAGGCAAGAAGAACCACATTTGGCATAAGAACAGGCTAAATCATTCCCAGATTTTTTCATAATACCATCCATGTGCATTTTAGCAAGTTTAATTTAAAATGTATTCATTGTACAATAAACACACTTTAAGAAGTACACAGAAATGTACTTCAGAATTAGAAACAAGAAAGGAGACAAACTACAGATATGGACGAGATTTTTAAAATTTAAAAGGAAGACTATATAACTTCATGCCAAAATTTTTTTAAGAAAAAGGAAAAGTAAATGATTTTCTATCAAACTATAACTTACCAAATTATCTCAACAAGAGGCTGAAAACCTGAATAGATCAATAATCACACACATACACACACACACACACACACACACACACACACAAAGAAAAAAAACTAAAAAGGCAACCAAAGCAAAGAAAGACGATACTGTAGGCCGCAATGGTTTTTATTAAGTGCTATGGTTTGAATGTCCTTTCCAAAACTCATGTTGAAAGTTAATTGGGAGATGGGACCTTTAAGAGGTGTTTAGGTCATGAGGGTTCCACACTCCTGCATGTATTAATGCCACTACCATGGGAGTAGATTCACTATAAAAGAGTTTGTCTCCCTTCTCTCCTTCTAACTCTCTCTTTGCCTTTCTGCTATGTGATATCTATAAGACAAAACAATAAAGCTAATGCTGGATGCTGAAAACTTGATCTTGGACTTTTCTAGCCTTCAGAACTTTGAGAAACAAATTTCTGCTCATTTTAAGTTGCCCGGTCTTGGGTATTCTACTATAATCTCAAAATATCAATTTCTCTCCCCCCCCCACACACACACACCTCTTATCTCCTCCCTCTCCCTCTCTCTCAAAAAAACAAAACAAAAACTAAGACAGAAAATTGGTACCAGGAATGGGGAGGAAACAGAACAATTTGGAAGAACAAGCTAGGAGAGGCCTACATTGCCACAAGTGGAGTTAAATGTGATTCTAGTGGGCTCAGAAGAAGAAGAGAGCTGTAGGTAAAGCTCAAATCTTCTTGGAGACAACCTAAGTGGTAATGACCAGAATACTGGTAGGAATATGTACAGTAAAAGTAATTCTGATGAGACTAAAGATGGAAATGAGGGGAAAAGTATTAAAATATGGAGAAAAGGCAATCCTTGCTATAGAGTAGCAAGAAGCGGTGCTGAATTATGTCTATGTTCAAGGAGTGTCGGGGAGGCAGAATTTGAGAGCAATAAACTAGGGTATCTGGTAGGAAAAAATACCTATTTGCAGAAAAGCATTCAGGCTGCTGTGTGGCTTCTTTTAACTGCATATGGTAAAATGTAAAAGGAAAGAAATGATTTTAAATGGATCATCAATAAAAAGGAAGCAGAGCATAAAGATGGGGGCAGGGGAAAGGGGACTCAATCTGGCTATGTGAAGAATAAAAAAGCACATTTGGGAGAGAATACTGAGGATGCAGTCAAGCAGCTCTTTGGTAAGGAGATTAATATGGATAGAAGGCCAGGTGCTACTCATCAAGGCAATAAGAATGATCTCAATAGCATTTCAAAGAAAGTCACCACTAAGCAATGTCCAGTGGAATCATGGTGTTGGGATCACTGCAGAGTCTCCACTAGGGCAAAGCTTAGTGGGGCTATTGGAGTGGGATTCCCCTCAAGACTCCAGACCTGTAGAGCTACCAGTGGCAATACCAGCCTGGGAGAGCTACAGGCATAAGACTCCAAACTGTAAGACCTGCTACATTGGCTGAGCCTGGCCCAGCCATAGGTGAAGGGCTGTCTGAGACCTTGGAGGTCCAACCCCCACTAAAGGTGTCTGGAAGCAATGTATGGAATGAAAAAAAAGGTTGTTCTCAGGACTTAGGACTTAGTAATGCTTGCCTTGTTGGGTTTTGGACTTTTCTGGGACCTGTTATCCCTTTCTTCTATTTCTCACTTTTGGAATGGGAATGTCTATTTTATGGCTGGCTCACCATTATATTTTTTAAGTGTATAACTTGTTTAATTTCACAGTCTCACACCTGGAGGAAAATTTGCCTCAGAATGAATCATGCCTTCACTCTTACCTATATCTAACTTAGATAAGACTGGATTTTCAAGTTGATGCTGGAATGAACTAAGACTTTGGAGGTTATTGGGATGGAATATGTATTTTAAGGACATGCACTTTGCAGGGCCAAATGGGGAATGCTCTAGTTTCAATGTTTTCTCAGGTATTCTATTACAGCAGCACAGACTAAGATAATAGGTGAGATTTAACACCTACAACCAAATTATATAAATTGTTTCAAAAAATAAGAATGTATAGGCTCAACTTATTTTACACTAGTGTAACCCTTACCAGCTTTACTTTGGACAGAAACAACACACACATGCACACACAAAACAGCCTCACTTCTAAAGAACTACATAATATTAAATAATATGTAAGTCTAACCCAGTGCTGTATTAAAGAAGAAAGAAAGGAAGAAAAGAGAGAAAGAAGGGAGGGAGGGAGGAAGGAAGGAAAGAAGGAAGAAAAAAAAAAACACCATAAGCAAGTAAGAATTACCCTAGGAAGATAAGAATGGTTTAAACTGAACTAAGTCTGCGTAATTGAAACTTTAGGCCCTTAACTGGCCTGGAAACTTCTACTTCCCTCACTAAAATACTTACTCTTGGAAAAAACAGCCTCCATTTAAGAAATCTGACAACCCTGAGAATGCCCTATGTAAGGAAACCTAAGCTAGTCACATGAACAGGGTACATGAAAAATGAGAGAAACAGAAGGCGAGCCAGGCTCCACTGTTGAAGTCACTACAGCTGAGCCACCAAATCTGTGAGTGAAGAAGCATTTTTATGTTCAGTCCAGTAGAATCTTCACATGACTTGAGCCACCATCATCATCCGATTGCAAATGCATACAAGACTTCTAGAGAATACCCATCTGAGCTCAAGTCATGCCACAGAACTGTGAGAACATGAAGATAATAAACTGCTGTTTAGAACTACTAAGTTTTGGGGTGGTTTGATATGTAACAATAGAATACCCACTGTGGAGGAGTTAGCTATCACAATAAGGTGAGAAAAAGAAACTAGAGCATACACTCAGAAAAACAGAAACAAAACTATCCTATTCAAAAGTCATCATTATCAACCAAGAGAGTCAATTAAAATTACTAGAGTAGGGCACCATGGTGCATACCTGTAGTCCTAGCTACTCAGGAGGCTAAGGCAAGAAAATCACTTGATCCCAGTTTGAGGCCTGCCTAGGCAATATGATGAGACTATGTCTCTTAAAAACAAATAAACAAATAGTCATTCTAGGCTTATGCATTCTACCACTCGTTGAACGCTTTGTGATCAATGCCTTTGTTAGTATACAAGCAGTTTTACATGGAATAAAAATGCAAGCACTGCCTCGCACAGGGCCTGGTAGTCAATGATGGGTTCAATTTTCTCAGGGCAATATCAACCTAAGACAGGGCTCCTTGAATGACTCATTGAGACCCCATGACTGGTAAGATTAAGCACCTGGTAGGAAACGACCTAAGATAGGCACAGTCCTTTGTGCATTTTATTTTAAAACGGGGGAGTTGTGGGAGCCCAGCTGGGCCCTTTCCCCCCTGGCAGTTGCTATCTGCATATATGAGTAATTATACTGACTCTTCTGCCATGGCTACACTGGCGTCTCGAAGTCTGGAGATTGCTCCTAGGATGAGTAGAAGAAAGACCCTCATACTTCTTAGAAAGTAAATATATGACCCTAAAGGTTTATGGTTTTATGACTCTAGAAAGTTTGCTTGACCAGGCTATGTTAAGAATGTGGGCTATACATGTAAAACGAAGAAGTGGTGCTTTTGTGTTCTGACAATGATTGATACGTTGTAAATGTCTACATAACCCGTTGTACTCAAGAAATGTATAACAAATCCATGCTGAAAAATAAAAAAACTAAAAAACAAATTAAAAACTATTAGAATGAGAGTTCAGTAGAGTAACTAGATGCAAGACCAACCACATGCATAATCTCGAGTGCCTTTAATTTCAAGAGTTTTTCCATGAATCTTGTACAATATATTGAATGGAATGATTACCTCAATTGCTGATATCATAGTACCAGTATAGTATAAATTTTAATTTTATTGACACAATGAAGTTTGGCACGTGGTCATAGATTCTTTTTTCTTTTTTTAATTTTTTTATTGGTGCATCGTAATCATACATCTTTGTTAGGTACAAGCTGGTAAAAGCATACATGCACACATTTCTCATTTAACCCTTCCCCAATTCCCACCCCACTCCCTCCCCTTCCCTCCTTCTCAGGTTCAGTTTAGTGATTGACTTTGATATGTTTGTGAAAGTACATCTTGTGCATTAGGGTGTCCCCCCCATCACCTTCAGTTAAGTCACCTTTGCTCATGTAAGGTTTCTCCTTCTTCATCTGGAGTCCCTCTTATGTGCCATTTTCTCCCTAACTTCCGCATATTAGGGAGAGCATACAATTTTTTACTTTTTGTGGCACATGGTCATAGATTCTGTCTTTAACCCTAGTTAACTAGCATATAAAATTTAATCTTTGATCAAAAGAAAGATAGGGTAAAAGGACAGTATTTATTTATTTATTTTTAATTATTTTATTAGTACACTGCAATTATATAATATATAACCACAGTGAGGGGTTCAATGTAATAAGAACATACATGCACACAGCTCTTGGAGTATTTCCCCTTGCATTTCAATCTATTCCCCCCTCCTCCCTCCTTGGAAGTTAGAAATACCTTCACATATCGTCATGGTATTATTTGAACTGTTTCCTTCCTCAATCCTCCCTCTTATCCTCTTTAATTCCCTTTCCCAACCCCCTTCCACTATTTTATAGATCTCTCTCCTTACTATATAAAGTACCTTATGCATATGACAGAAAACTTATAACCCTTGACCTTCTGAGACTGACTGATCTCATTTAGCATAATATTCTATAGTCCCATCCATTTTCCCACAAATGATATAATTTTGTTGTTCTTTATGGCTGAATAAAATTCCATTGTGTATATATACCACATTTTCTTTTCATTCACTTGTTGATGGACACCTGGGTTGGTTCCATAATTTGGATATTGTGAATTGTGCTGCTATAAACATGGATATTTTTGTATCACTATCATATTCTGACTTTAATTCTTTTGGAAAGATACTGACAGTGGTGTAGCTGGGTCATATGGTGATTCTATTCCTAGTTTTTTGAGGAACCTCCAAACTCATCTCCATAGTGATTATACTAATTTACAACCTCCAGTGTGTAAGAGTTAAGAGGAGCATATTTAAACCAGTGTAAACTTATTCCTAAACTGCTGTGTAAATCCCATCATTCTCAGAGATAATAAACCACTGCCTCCTTATTCTGCCAAATCAAACTTTCCAATCTGAATTTCTTTGTCCAACTTGTGCATAATTTCAAGATTATCCTTCTACTCCATTAGAAATGTTCCCTTAGCCTTATCTTCTCTTCATCCTTAGTTTTTACTCTTATCCCTGTTTATAGACTCTAAAAGTTCTATAGACCCGCCTCATCCCACAGCTTTCTTCATCTCTTCCCTGAAGACTTCAGGAAAGTCACATGCTTTCTCCTTTTTTTTTAAAAATCTATTTTAGTGCTCACAAAAGTAAAGATACTAAATACCTTGCATGATATTTTATTCAATAAACACATGTACCACAAAGTTTAGTACCTGATTACTTTGTCTTGCCACTACTTTTCTGGGTACTTAAGCTTATTCAATTAGACAAGTCTCTTGTGTCCCCCATTTCACTGCGTGCAAAAAATAGTTGAAGTTTAGCAAGTATTTATTATATACTTGATGATTTTTTAAATGTTAAGAATGTGGGCTATACGTGTAAAATAAAGAAGTGATGCTATTTGTGTTCTGACAATGATTGATATGTTGTAAATGTCTACGTAGCCCTGTTGTACTCAAGAAATGTATAACAAATCCGTGCTGAATAATAAATATTAAAAAATAAATAAATAAATTCATTTTTTGCGGCATGATAAATGAATAATTTAGACTAATATATAATCCATTAACTATTCATTATTAGAACATGCATCAGAATTGCCTGAACTGCTATCTTATGACACAAAAGGATTCATTCTCAATTAGAATCCAGAATACATAAAATGGTAATTATCTCTAAAAATAAAAATGGGTAAAAAAAAAAAGTCACACGATGGTTTTGTGTTTTGTTTTTGGTACTAGGAACTGAACCCAGGGGCATTCTACCTCTGAGCTACATCCCACAGCCCTATATTATTTTGAAACAAGGACTCACTAAGTTGCTGAGGTGGGCCTCAAACCTTTGATTCTCTGTCTTGGCCTCCCAAGGACTGAGATTACAGGGATAAACCACCATACCCAACTACATGATGCTTTTTAAAGGCAGAATTTTTATCATTTTAATAAGTATTACTTGTGAAAATATAATGGGCAGTTTGATACACTTGATTTTGCAAATATAAAATAGAATAGTACAGTGGTTAAGAGGGTAGACAGTGGCACTGTGGTGGTTCAGATCCCAGCTTAGTTACTTATTAACCATGTAAACTTGTGAAACTTACCTAATTTTTCTATGCCTCATTTGTAAAATAGAGATAAAAACCGTACATCCTTCAAAGGTTCCTTCAAAGGTTTATTCTGAGGGTTAAATACTTAAAAGCATCTATAGTGTTATCACTTGATAAATACTCAGACACCAGCATTGATTCTAATTATTTCCTAGCCCTTTATATTTATCCCAGCAAGAATACCACTGTCTAACGTATTTTGGGAAGCTGTCCACAAAATTTGTGATTTAGTCTCCAAATAACCTTAATAATGGAGAATTTCTACCTTTGTTGGAGGCCTTCATAGTCTAAGAATTATCAAAACTAATTTGAGCTAAATCTTTTTGTGAATTAAATGGGCAATCTGACTGGATAATGAACTTTAAGTAGAAAAGAAAATGTGGTGATGTAATCAAGCAAATTTTTATGTTCTTAGTTCTAGCAATAACAAAGAAATTGTTTCATGTCAATTAAGGTCACCTTTACAAAGCATCATGATAATATTCCTACTCAAAGTTATTTTAGAAGTCCTTTTTTTTGTTTTTTTTTTTTTTTTTGCAGTACTGAGGGATTGAACTCAGGGGCATTCTACCTCCGAGCTATACCCCCAGCCCTAGTTTTTATTCTTGATTTTGAAACAGGGTCTCACTAACTTGCGGAGTGCCTCACTAGGTAGCTGAGGCTGGCTGCGAACCCGGATCCTCCAGTCTCAGCCTCCCAAATGCTGGGATTACAAGCGTGCACCACCATGCCTGGTTTTTAGAAGTCTTTTAATTCAATGCTCTCACTTTAGAGATGAAAACAAAACTTCAGAGATATTAAGTGACTTGCTCAAAGCTCAAAACCATGGCAGTCAGAAAGCTGGGACTAAAGCTTGGTTTCTTAGCTTCCAGTTCCCTCCTACTTCCTCTAGACCACACTGCCTTCCTTCCCTCTTTGTCCCTTTTGCAAGGTACATTTAGAGTCATGCAAATGGTCTTGTAATAGGTTTAGAAGGCAAAAAAGTTGCTCCTAAGCTGTAACATACATTACATTGATGTATGTTTTTATCACATTGAATTTCACTATGATATACAATTGCAATGCAGTAATTAAAAAAAAAAAAACTTGCTCCTAGAAATTGAAATTTTCATGGAATTCCCTATTGCCAATACATGTGATTAAATTTGCTCCTTTTGGTCTTTGGTATAGTATTTCAGAATTGGCTAAACAAATTTCTCCATTTGGCCTACAATCTGAAGAAAATGAGCAAACACAGAATTCCTTCTACACTGGCAGCCTTGTTGCAGTTTTAACTGGACACAAATCAAAATTAGTACACTGTCTCTAAAGGCATGTTTCTACTAGCATACTAGTACTCACAACTCTTGAAGTTTGTTCCAAAAACGAAATCACCATATTCTCTTTTTCCCTCTTTTCATCCAATTAGACCTAGTTCATTTCCAGCCCTGCACATTCTCAAATGCCTCAAAATTCTTTTAATTACTGATAAGTAAATAATGATCAGAAGGCGATGAGAACTCTTCAGGCTATATGCTCATGAAG
>PVLC010029946.1:0-19797 GCA_004027655.1 Graphiurus murinus
TAGGCTCATTGAGCTAATAGAAAATCAAAGATATGTAAATTTCATATAACAAGATAAAACTGCAAAACCAAATTCGATAAATTTAATATATGCAAATTCAAAGTGCATATATTTTTGCAGTACATGTCTGTTAATCAGAAAAATAAAATTATTTTGGTAGGATATTTTTCTTATGTGGGATTCAAAGTTAGTGTTCCCATTATTAAAATTGATTGCAAAACCTCTTCTGTTAATGAGGATATGTAATCAGATTTTACATATGTTATCTTTGAATATATCTTCTTTCGTACATAAATACTGCCAAATTCTGACATCAACCTATAAGCATATGGTTTTAATTGAGTATATTTATCATTTGTAAGACATTTATAGAATGATATTAAATTCCTCTTTTGATATGTATTTTTTAGCACACCATCATATTGCAGATCAATCACTTCCAAATGAAGGTTAGGTGGAAGCTCCTCAATTACACAGGTAAATGGATTGTGAAAAATGAAATTTCATTTGCACTTGCAGTGAGGTCTGAAAAATGTTGTTGGAATATTATTTGGACTTTGAAAATATGTGTGCTGCATTTTCTTTTCATGGGAGTGGAGATCTTGCTCCTTCTTTTAACTTCTGACAGCATGAAAAGTGTATTAAGGAGTTTGACATTACTTGTGATTCAAATGACATTAGTCTCTGTCAAAATGACTTTGCCATGGTATAAGTTTCACACATAGGCATTGTTTTACCTTGGGATTTTATATATAATTCATAAGAAACATTATCAAGTATATGGGAAAAGCTAATTTCCAAAAATACTCAGTGCTCAATAATAGTGGTTGAGAGTAGTTCTTCACATTTGAAGAATTTGAATCTTACCAAAGGCTTACCATTGCTAAGGCATAGAACAACTATGGTCAAGGACTAAGTCAGGATATTAAGTTTGTACTATGAAAAAAAATCAAGCTGGACTTGGTGGTGAACACTTGTAATCGCAGCATTTGGGAGGCTGAGACCAGAGGATCCGGGTTCGAGGCCAGCCTCAGCTACCTAGTGAGGCCCTCCGCAACTTAGTGAGACCCAGTTTCAAAATAAAGAATAAAAAATAGGACTGGGGGTATAGCTCGAAGGTAGAATGCTCCTGAGTTCAATCCCCAGTACTGAAAAAAAAAAATCATGTAATTAAAAATGACCAACAAAATTTCAAGAAAATTAAGTGCAAATAGCAATGACCATTGAAACTACTGGTTTAGAAAATGTTGGGGTCAAATATTTCCCTCCTGAAATTACCTGCTGACAAATCATAGAAAGGCTATCATAGGATTTAACTCTCTTAAGTTTTTATAACCTGTATAACTTTTTCCAGTTAACCCTTTTTTCTGACTCACATATCTTTTTATTAATATATGTTTAACACTACTTAGCAGATTCCACTTCAGATTCTACTAAATTAGTGTTTTCTCAACTTCAAAACTATTTCAACCTGAAGTTGTTTCATGCAAATTATTCGTAGATTCTAATTCACTTATTTTTCAGTCACTTCACACTTGGTGCTGACTCTTTAAGGTAATAATGGAGCAGTATCAATCATATATTTGTATTCTTTAAAATTCAATGTGAAAAACACAAAGTTAATTGCCTCACTTTTTAACTGAATATTGATGTTGTTCCCAATGTTCCCTCAACTCTTCAAGCAGATCTTCTTGCTGAGAAATCTCATATTCCTGAAAACAAACATTGTCTCTAGACATACGTCTTTGGCTGCTGCAAACAAATAGCATTTAACTAACTCCCCATTGATAAATGTCTCTTTGTGTAGCTAACTAATTTTCCACTTGAAATCAAGGAGGCCGGAACAGGAGGATTGCAGTTTAGAGACCAGCATCAGCAGCTTAGTAAGCCTCTGAAAAATCTAGTAAAACCCTGTTTCAAAACAACACCAAGTGCTGTGTGCATGTATGTCTATGTCAAAATGATATACATTATGATATGGGAACATAATGCATCAATAAAAGCACATTAAAAAAACAAACAAAACAATAACAAAAATAAATAAATATAAATGTCCCTGGATTCAACCTCCCAATACTGATACATATGTATATGTATGAATGTCTATATTTAGTGCATAATAAATATTTCAGAATCATTTAGATTGCCTCAAAATTCATTAAACCTACATTAAGAAGTCTTGATTGTAAAAATAGAACTTAAAACCACTTCTTAGTCTGCAAAATATCACATAGGAAAGGATAAACATACGAAGTATTTAGTTATTAAAGTTAATTCAATTGATTTATGTCACACTCTGAAAATGTTAAATATGGCTATTTTCAACTACCCCATGGTTATAAATAACAAAATATATATTTACTCAAACAAGAACAATCCTTGAATAAATATATAAATTTTTAGATAATAATTCTGACCAAATATGTAATGTTAAAATATTACTAATAAAAAAGAAGGAAAGCCCCCAAAGTATCAAAATAATTTAAAAATCTTTCTTAAAGAGTTTTTTATTAAGCTGGACGTGGTGGTGCACGCTTGTAATCCCAGCATTCGGGAGGCTGAGACCAGAGGATCCGGGTTCGCCGCCAGCCTCAGCTATCTAGTGAGGCACTCTGCAACTTAGTGAGACTCGGTTTCAAAATAAAGAATAAAAAACAGGGCTGGGGGTATAGGTCGGAGGTTGAATGCCCCTGAGTTCAATCCCCAGTACCGC
The DNA here is from genome assembly GCA_004027655.1 of Graphiurus murinus. NCBI lineage: Eukaryota > Metazoa > Chordata > Mammalia > Rodentia > Gliridae > Graphiurus > Graphiurus murinus. Next base: position 2,714 of record PVLC010029946.1, read on the forward strand.
AAAAAAAAAAAAAAAAAAAAAAAAAAGAGGTTTTTATTTAGAGCTATATTGTGTAATTTAAATTTCAAATTATACATTGTACAGCTATATTAACATGAGAGGGAAATCCATACTTTAACATCCTAAATTATTATTTAGTTGGTAGATATAAGTACAAAATATGAAATTACTCTATCATTGACAAAATTTAGAAATATGTATGTAGGTTTATTGGTCTCATACTTCTTCTGTAACAATCTGTGATAAATTTAGTGGCTTAAGTAGTATACACTTTCCATATCGTTCTGACTGGGACTCTCCAAGGTCTCTTAGGCTGAAATCAAGGTGCAAGCTGATTTGGGTTTTTACCTAAAGTATCTGAGAGCAAATCTCCTGTGCTCTTTACCTCTGTTGGCTGTGTTCAGTGCCATATAACTGAATGTGGGATTCCTTCTCACCTTCTAAGACTGCCTGGGTTCCTTGCACCTAACACCTCTCTCTGTCTTTAAAGCAAACTATATTGCATCAAATTGTTCATGTGCAGCTGGGTGTGTTGGCACACGCTTGTAATCCCAGTACTTGAGAAACTGAGACAGGAGAATCACAGGTTCACGGCCAGTCTTAGCTACTTAGTAAGGCTTTCCACAACTTAGTGAGATCCTGTGATCCTCTTTCAAAACAAAGAATAAAAAATGAGGCTGGGGGTGTAGCTGGAAGGTAGAATGCTGCTAGGTTCAATCCCCAGTACTCAAAAAAAAAAAAAAAAATGTTCATGTGCTTCAAATCTCCCTGGCTTCCCCTTCTACCACAACTCTCTGACTTAGTTTGCCCTCAGCTCAAAGAGAGCTGCATTTTCTTAATGAATTTTATTTTTGTTTATTTTTTATTTATTTTTTATTATTGCATTGTATCATACATCTTTGTTAGGTACAAACAGGTAGAGGCATACATGTACACATCTCTCATTTAACCCATCCCCAATTCTGGCCCCACTCCCTCCCCAGCCCTCTTTCTCAAGTTCAGTTTAATGATTGACTTTGATATGTTTGTGAAAGTACATCATGTGCATTATGGTGTTTCCCCCCTCTGCCCCCACCCTCACTTAAGTCATCATTTTTGCTCATCTAAGGTTTTTCCTTCTTTGTCTAGAGTCTCCCTTATGCCCACTTTCTTCCTAGCTCCATATATTAGGGAGAACATTTTTTTTTTAATTTTTGTGACTGACTAATCACACTTAGCATAATATGTTCCAGTTCCATTCACTTCCCTGCAAATGACATGATTTTGTTCTTCTTTATGGCTGACCAAAATCCCATTGTGTACATATTCCATAGATTTTAATCCATTCAACTGTTGATGGACATGTTGGCTGGTTCCTTAGTTTGGCAATTGTTAATTGTGTGGCTATAAACATAGTTACACATGCATATGCCTGATAGTTTGGTTTCCATTCTTTTGGGTAGAGATACCCATAAGTAATATTGCTGGATCATATGGTAGATTCATTCCCATTTGTTTGAGGATCCCCTCCATACTGTTTTCCAGAATGGTTGCACCAATCTACAATCCCACCAACAATGTATTAGGGTTCCCACTTATCCACACCCTTGCCAGCATTTGTTTTTGTTTGTGTTTTTGATGATTGCCATTCTAATTGGGGTTAGGTGAAATCTCCAGGTAGTTTTGATTTGCATCTGTCTGTTTGCTGATGATGTTGAACATTTCCTCATACATTTATTAGCCATTTGTATTTCTTCTTTTGTGAAGTGTCTATTTAGATCCTTTGCCCATTTTTTATTGGGTTATTAGTTTTCTTAGCTGTGATTTTCTTGAGTCCTCTGTATATTCTAGATATTAGTCCTCTATCAGAGGAGTAGCTGGCAACATTTTTCCCCCATTTTGTGGTCTCTCTGTTGAGGTTCTTGATAGTTTTCTTTGCTGCACAGAAGGTCTTCAGTTTAATGCAAGCTCATGTCTTGATCTTCCTTTGAGTTGCTTGTGTCTTCAGGGTCTTGTTGAGAAAATTTTTACCTGTGCCTATGTTTTGAAGTGTTGGGCTTATGGCCTTTTCAAGTAGCTGCAAGGTCTCTGACCTGACTTCCAGGTCTTTGATCCATCTTGAATTGACTATTGTGCAGGGTGAGAAAGTGGAGTTTATTTCCATTTTCCTGCATATGGTTAACCAGTTTTGCCAACACCGTTTGTTGAAGAGGCTATCATTTTTCCAGTGTATATTTTTGGCTCCTTTGTCAAAAATCAATTTACTGTAAGTGTGTGGGTTTTTTTCTGAGTCTTCTATTCTGCTCCATTGGTCTATGTGTCTGTTTTTGTGCCAATACCATGCTGTTTTTATTACTGTGGCTTTGTAGTATAGTTTGAAGTCAGGTATTGTGATGCCTCATGCATAGTTCTTTTTGTTAAGAACTACTTTGACTATTCTGGGCTTTTTGTTTTTCCAAATGAATTTTTCTATGTCTTTGAGGACTGACCTTGATTATTTAATGGGTATCACATTGAATCTGTAGATCATTTTTGGGAGAATAGCCATTTTGATGATATTTATTCTGCCAATCCAAGATCATGGAAGATCTTTCCATTTTATAAGGTCTTCTTTGATTTCTTTTTTGAAATTCTTATAGTTTTCCTCATAGAGGTATTTTACCTCCATGGTTAGGTATTCATAAGTATTTTATTTTGGGGGGTTGGGGATAGGCTATTGTGAGTGGAATCATTTTCTGGATTTCTTTTTCAGTAGATTTATGGTTGGTATACGGGAAAGCTTCTGATTTTTTTAAAGATTTATTTAGTATCCAGATACTCTGCTGAATTTTTTGATCAGTTCTATAAGTTTTTTGGTTGACTTTGTTGGGTATTCTAAGTATAGTATCATGTCATCTGCAGAAAGGATAGTTTTAGTTCTTCTTTTCCCTCTCTTGATTTTCTTCTCTTGCCTTATTACTCTGGCTAGAGTCTCAAGTGCTGTATTGAACAGAAGTGGTGATAATGGACATCCTTGTCTTGTTCCTGTTTTTAGTGGGAACTCTTGTAGTTTTTCCCTATTTAATATGATGCTGGCTGTGGACCATTGCATATTGCCTTTATGATGTTGAGATATGTCCCTTCTATTCAAATTTTCTCCAGTGCTTTTAGCATGAAATGGTGTTGGATTTTGTCAAATGCTTTTTCAGTGTCTATTGAAATGATCATGTGATTTTTGTCTTTGATTCTGTTTATGTGGTGAATTACATGGATTGTTTTCAGTATGTTGAGTCAAGCTTGCATCCCTGGGATGAACCAGACTTGGTCATGGTGTATAATTTTCTTAATGTGGTTTTTGAATGTTCATTGCTAGTATCTTGTTTAGCAGTTTTGCATCTAAGTTCATCAATGATATAGGCCTATAGTTTTCTTTTCTTGAGCTGTCTTTATTTGATTTTGGTATTATTGTGATGTTGGATTCATAGAATGTGTTTTGGAGATTCCTGTTTCTTTCTATTTCATGGAATAGTTTGAGGAGTATTGAGATTAGCTCTTCTATAAAAGTTTTATAAAATTCACTTGACAAATAATAATTGTGTACATTTGTAGAATATGATGTGATGTTTCATTATATCTTTATATCTTATGGAATAATGAAATTGGGCTAATTAGATATCTATCACTTCAGATATTTCTTATTTGTTTGTCATGGGAATATTTAAAATCCTCTCTTTTAGCTATTCATAAAGGTAATCTGGGATAATTTCTGAGTTTTAATGCACTGACAAGTAGACTTCATTACTTCCATGAAAACCCTCTGCCTTGTAATTGAACGTGTTCATGAGTGTAATGCTGTGGGTGAGGAGTAGCAAAGGTCTGGCAGTCAAATTTTTGCCTACCATGATGGGAAAGACATTATTTGTTTTCATCCCTCTTCTCCCCAAATCTAGACAAAATAGACACAATATGAAGAAAAACACTAAAAATATCTCAAATTGCTCAGAAAGCATAATGAAAATCACCATAGATAAGAGATTGAAAATACATGTGAATCAAAAAAGCACCTTTAAAAGCATTAAGCATTGTGAGCTACTGTTCTCTTTACTCTGAAACATAGCCATCCATACATTCATCTGGGCTAGAAGAGAGGCAAGATAAACTATTCCTCTTGAATGGGGGAAATGGAGCCCAGCTCAACACTAAAGCAAGGGTCTATCCTCATGATTCTATTCCTACCTTAACAAGAAAGCAGTGATAAAAGTATACTGAGATTGCTCTGGAATTGTGGTTTACAGTCACACTTGCTCTAGAGTGTCTTGAACACATCATCATTGCTTTCTGAGTCATCCATCAATTTGATGAAATCTGAAATGGCATTATGTTATCTAGTGCCAGAGACCAGGAGTAGGTAATTTTAAAATCTTACCAGCATTTTATTGTTGTTTGACTTCTGGATTTCTATTCTAATTGGAGTTAGAAGGAATCTCAGTGTAGTTTTAATTTGCATTTCCCAAAAGGTGTTGAACATTTTTTCATGTATTTACTGGACATTTTTATTTCTTCTTTTGTGAAGTGTCTATTTAGTCAAATTGCTTATTTCTTGATTGGGTTATTATTATTATTATTATTATTATTATTATTATTACTACTATTATTATTGTACTGTTAAGTCTTTTAAGTTCCTTGTATATTATAGCTCTTAGTCATCTATCAGAGGAATAGCTGGCAAAGATCTTTTCACATTCTATAGGCTCTTTCTTTATATATTTGATGGTTTCTTTTGATGCGCAGAAACTTTATAGTTTAATGTCGTCCTATTTATTAATTCTTGATTTATTTTTCTGAGCTCTGGCAGTCTTATTGGGGAATTTTCCAGTTGTGCCTACATGTTGAAGTGTTGGCACAACACTTACTGAACAACCCAGGTGTCCATCAACAGATGAATGATTTACAAAATTATGGGATATATACACACAATGGAATTCTTCTCATCCATAAAGAAGAACAAAGTTATGTCATTTGTAGGGAAGTGGATGGATCTGGATAATGTTACATTAAGTGACATTAGCCAGTCACCAAAAGTGAAGGGTCATTTGTTTTCTCCGTAAGTGGATGGACGTTAGGGAAAAACTGAGATATAAGAGGAACTGTGGATAATGAAGGAGAAACTCCAGAGGAGCAAGGGAGGTGTTTGGGAGAGAAGAGGGTTAAGAGGTAGAATTAATGAAGGAAACACTTTTACTGACTATATCTGTATATAGTCATATATATGTGAGACTATCATATATATTATATATGTGAGAATGTCAATGCCAATCTCAGTCTCTTGTATGGGGAGGGGGTGAGTGGGGAGCAGCCAGGGGAAAACTCACCAAGTGCTGTGTCCATGTATGTCACTGTCACTGTGAACTACATTATGATGTGAGATTATAATGCACCAATAAAAGTTAATATATATATGTATATATATATAGACTAAGGTGGAAATACAATACCTCAAAATTTATAGGGTGCAGTCAAAGCAGTACCAAAATAAAAGATTATAATAATATATTCCTATATCTAAAAAATAGATAACAATTAATTAATGTTATGCCTCGAAGAAATAGAAAAGGAATAAACTAAGTATAATGTTAGCAAAAATAAAAATTAGTGTAGGAACAAATAAAATAGAGACTAGAAAAATTGTACAAAAGCCAGGAATGATGGCACATGCTTGTAATCCCAGTACTTGGGAGGCTGAGACATGAGGATCGCTTGTTCGTGGCCAGCCTCAGCTACTTAGTGAGGCCCTGTTTCAAAATAAAGAATACAAAATAGGACTGGGGTGCAGCTCGGAGGTAGATGCCCCTAGGTTCCATCCCCAATATCGCAAAAAAAAAAAATAAATAAAAAATAACAAAAAATTATATACAAGATTAACCATAATAAGAGTTAGTGTTTTTGAAGAGATAAGTAAAACCTCAAACTTTAGATTGACTAGCCAAGAATGCAGAAGTAAATTAAAAAACAGATAAAATAAAGTCAGAAATGAAAAAGAAATTATGATGACAGTACAGAAATATAAAGAATCATAAAAGTCTAATATGAAAAATTACATGCCAAAAAAGTTGATAACATAGGTAAGTTCCTGTTGAATCACAAAGAATTGGAAATGTGAAAATTCCAATCAGATGAATGATGAGTGAGAAGATGAACCCATAATAAAGCATCTCCCACAAACGCAAAGCTTAAGACTGGATTGCTTCCCTGATAAATTCTACCAAATATTTCAAGAACACTTCATGCAAATACATTTCCAAAAAATCAGAGGAGAACATTTCTGCATATTTACCTGAAACATTAGAATTGGTATGTTTAAGGAGATGTCTGTATTTCCATGTTCACTCACTACGGAACGAACTACAACAGCTAAAGTAAAGAGTCAACCTTAGTATTCATCAATTAATGAATGAAGAAAGAAAATATGAGACATATACAGAGTAGAATTCTAATCAGCCTTAAAATGGGAGGGCATTTTGTCATTTGTGATAACATAAATAGAAATGGAGAACTTTATGTTAAGTGAAATAAGCCAAACACAGAAAAATAAATATCACATTAACACCATGTATAAGTCCTTACTTATACATGAAATCTAAAACAATTGAACTTCTATAACAAAAAGTAATTTAGCAGTGAAGGGGAGTGGAGGGGATACGGGGATGACAGTCAATGTATTATCTATTTCAGTATTGCTAAAAGAGCACATTTCAAATATTTTCATCACAAAAATATTAAATAGTTGAGGTGATAGGTTAATTAGTTTGGTTTAATCAATCCACATTGTATTAAAATTCTATAATTGGATCCCACAAATATATGACTACATTTTATCTACATGATAAAAATAAATTCAAATTTTACCTATACAGAAACACCAGACATATGGGGAAATAGAAATAGAATTGTCATCCAAAAAGGACATAAGCAATGATGATGAACCAGGAGTTAAAGAATCACACAAGTATAGCCTTGTGTCTTCATTAATGTGCTTAATAGAAGGAATCAAAAAGTATCTTCCTGGATAACCACTCTTCATTGGCTAATTTTCTATGAAGATATGCTTCTAGCATTCATAGTTATATTGCAGTTTTGCAAGCATAATTGCTTCAGGAAGAAAAGCATCAATATGCTCATATTTTAAGGTCTCAAAATTACTACAGTCACATTGTACTTTGTTTTACCATGTCCAATTGCTATAACAATTATTCAGAGCTACATTCTCAACCCAACATGCTAAATGTCCATGAACTGACCTGGTTTTTAGTTGCTTTTACACTTATCTTATGAGTAAGACATGCTTATTTGGTCTTAAAATCACATTATGTGAGGAACCATATTAATGAAGCAGGAAGTTTATTCCATCTACTTTTAAGTCCTAAACAGTACAGAGTTTAGTCAAGGCATCTAAAATATTTTTGGCTGTCTGAGAGAAGCTGAAGTATAAGGCATGTGTCAGATAAAACACATTAAGTAGAAATATACTTCTTGGGAAAAAGCTTTAAATGTAGCTAAACTGCAGTGCAGGAAAAGACTAAAAATTGCCCTTAACATCTCTATTTAACTTTTTTCATTTATGAATACAAATACAGTTGCAGGTATGTTCTTTCATGTCATTCTATGATCATTATTATCACTGTATTCTTGCTAAGAATATCTATGAATAGCTGACAGTATGTTTGTCTTCTGAGTAGAATATAAAGGTTGTCATTTTAGTCTCGGGAAATGTGATTTAAAATCTGCAGACATTTGTGTCAGATGGTATCAAATTTGTAATTCTTGTGATCACACTTTCACACAAAGAAGATATGCAGTTCAAAATCTTGATACCAAGATTCAAAGATGAAAAATCAACACAGGCTATGTTGATATGTAGGGAACATTTATTATATTATCATTTAGAGAGCAGTAGATGTAATTGACAGTTCTGATACCATTTTTGATCATCTTCCTTATAAACATGGCATGTCATTGTAATTGGATCAAGATTTAGCTCTGCTATGAGGCAGCACAAACAGACTGATATTACCGTCTATCATCCTCTACATTGTTATATCCGCAAAACATGGGATTGTAAAGGACAATTTATGAAACACCACTGGAAAAGGAACCTATAGAAAAGTGACTTCCAAGCACATGTCACATGTCATATTTAGATTTCATGACAAATCTTTCTGCAAAAGGAATGTTTTATAAAAATGGCATTCCCTGCAGAATAGCAATGCTGTTAGTTGCTCTTTGGAGAATATAGTTAAAATGACTGTTAATTATTTTTTAGTATCTGCAAAAGGGAAAAAAGTCTTAACTGAAAGTATTAATAAGGATCTATCATTTCTACGATAATAACAAGAAACACTTGAAACTCTAAAAGTAATCAATTTCTACCAATACTACTTTAAAATGTGTAGTAATGAGTATGTGGTTTATTTTTCACAGTTAATCATGCCAAACACCTAATCTTTCAATAATTTAGTAAGTATTATACTTATCGCAAGATATATTGTTTTATTGAAAGGTAAGTTTTGCAGAGAGATATGCAAGAAAATATATGAAAGTAGCTATGTCTCTTAAAATAACAGATGTTATATATATTTTAATTATTACCTCAACCAGTAATGCTTAGGATTGAGAACTGTATTTAAACCAAATGCTATGTTTGCTTGTACAACAAAACTATTTCAATGGATCATAATTACCTAGCTATTGGATTGCAGGTAAAGCAAGATTTTCTTTGTACGTGATACAAGAACATATCATGTCTCATTTTTCAATAACATGAAAACATGGTTGAAATGGAAATGTAGATTTATTATAAGCTAGATACCTGACAAAATATTTCAATGTCCTATCACAGTTTAGCTTTTGTAGTAAGTGACTTTGGACAATGCTCCAGTGAATACTATAATAGTATGAGATGGCAGAAGTAATGCTATAGCATATTGGATTGGGGCTGAGTAAGTCCCAAAAGATTTCAGAAAATAGCAAAGAGTATACTATAGGCCCTGGAGATAGCTTTCATGTAGAGCCCATAACTGATTCTTATTAGTTATCTTGATGAGTACATCAGAAAATTGGCTCATCTTGACTTTTTTTTCATGCTCCTTGACTGAGTACTGAGTTAAATTTTTCTTAAAATTGAAATTATGATCTTCCTATGTCCATTTCAATCAATATAATCTTAGCTCAATATTTTGTTCCCATAACACACCACAAAATGTTTCTATTCATAATTTTCATTGAATAAATAAATATCAATTGAATGTTCAAATAATAAGATTGTAAGCATCAATATGTTATCCATTTCATCTTCATGGTTTTAGGCTGTAAATATATGAAATATTCTTAATAGTGATCTATCCAGCTTTTAAGCAACAGCAGTGTGAGAAATTCAGCAATCTGGTATGTGAGGGAATTGACTATTTTTTCTTAATTGACGTGCTTGCTTCATTGCTATGTAGAAACAGACATTTCTTATGTTATGATATACTGTTCTGCAATTTGAATTTTCCTTATTTACTTAAATGCTATTTGCTTAAAATTCTTTAAACATTACTTTGTACTTTTACTATTTTAACTTGTATTTTTTTGATGTAAATTTCATCTTCCTTGTAAAATCGTAAGCATTTCAAATATAGTCTCCATGCCTATTTATTATTATAATCTCAATACTGCCTAATAGAAGCTTATAAAAGGTAAAGGAGAGAAGGGATATTTTGTTAGTGCAATACTGAGCATACGTATGTCGCTATGAATCTGAAGTATATTACAATGTGATACTACAATCCACCCATACATGTATATCTATCTATCTATCTATCTATCTATCTATCTATCTATCATCTATCTATCTATCTATCATCATCATCATCATCATCATCATCATCATCTATCTTCTATCTATCTGTCTAATTACAGTGAGAAAAAACTCTGACTCTATCATCCTTATACATAGAGTGATATTTTTATGCATACAAAAAAGCAGAATCATTATTTTCTAGCAAAATCAAATTTTATTTAACTTTATACTCTTGTTATACTTCAGAGATATATGTTATAAATAATGTAAGAGTTTAGTCTATTTGAAAAGTAATAGTGACTATGACTATAGAAAGACTGTGTCAAAATAAGTGTGTGTCTCTTCTTTTAAATAAATGCTAATATTTCTAAGAAAAGATACTGGGATGAAATCAAGTTTGATTCTCTTTTTAGTTTTAGATTTTTTTTTTTTTGAGAAATCTATACTCTTTGGTCGAATTTCATTTTAGGTAGAAAATAAAGTAATTCTGCTTATACATGTTTCAGCAGATGAAGCAAGTTATTTTATCCTGCCTCTTAGCTGAAATAGTTGAACCACCACAGTATAATGAATACTTTCTTCCAGGCTAGTTAAGAGATCCTCTCAGTATACAGAAAAGTAATTAAGAATGCAGACAAGTTTCTGGAAAATTCTATTTGAAGAAATGATAGCACCTGTTTCTTTCTCCTTACTCTGCAGTCACAGAAACAAAAGCTTGGTTATAAAAGAGTAGACTGTATTATGAGAAATGTATCTAGTGGAATGAAAAAAAAAACTTGGTTTGTGCACACAATGTGAAAAAGGTCTAGAGCAATAATATACCCGCTGATCTGAAAGTCATAAAAAATAAATATTTCTGCAAAAAATGCAAAAGAAATCAGATTATAAACCCACAAATTTTTGTTGCCAAGCAGGACTGCTTTTCAGATGCCTGCATCTGTTGTAAACAAACCAGACAGATATACATAGAAATAGAAAGCTTCAAAGAAAGGGAGTGATTCACATGCCTTGCTTTAATAGCACTATGAAGCTTGATTTGAAGTAGATAGGTTTTCAAAGCAGGTGTCCTAAAGGTGCCATCAGACTGCTGAAAGTCAGGTAGTGTTTGAAAGCTTGCCAGCTTGAAGGCCATTAATTGACAAGCTGTGAAAGTCCAGCATCACAGGAAAGGAAATTATACAAAGGGGTGATCCTTGATTCCTGGCACCTCACCCAGAGAAACAGTAGAGGGAGCTGCCAATCTTTCAAGACCAAAGTGTACACCGTGTGCAGCTTCTGTGATCGACCTCTAAACATGAACTTCACTGGGCAGAAATCACTACAATGTCTCTAATTGCCATATGTTACTTGATTTATATTATTTTACCAAAGTACCAAATCAGAATTATTGGAGGGGGAAAATAAGGCATAAACAAAACAGCTTATTCTTGCTGATGGTTCCTAGTTGCTAATATTCGTGTGGTGGTCAAAGTAAGACATGAGATAAGTTTATCTTATTCATAGATATTGTAGGATTATTTAGATATCTTCTTGTTTGTGAGAAATACATAATTATATATTTCATTATATATCAAATATATAATATATATAGTCTCTCTAAGCTGCTTAGGGCCTTGAGGCTGGGCTTGAACCTGTGATGCTCCTGTCTCAGTCACCCAAGTACAGGAATTACAGACACAGTACTGTGCTTGGCCTGGATTATATTTTTGTGTAAATATGCTTAAATTTCTCCTTTCTAAGAATGTACCTCAGGAGGGCCCAGATTTGAAAGTGGCCACCCTGAGCAATTGTGAAGATTTTTGGTTAGAACTTTTTAAGTACAGCAACATAGTAATTACATAACACCAGACATATTTAGTCAGTGTCAGCCTCATTGTGAGATGGGATATGCATCCTTTCTTCACTTGACTGCTAATTGCCCCAAGGTAATCCTTTTGAACATACTGAACAGAGTGGCAAACTACACAGAAACCCTGCCAATGCTAAATGGTAAGAGAACCTCATAAGAATGCAAAACTGGTTATTAGGAAAGGAATTCTGTCTACTACAGAGTAATTCAATGTGGTGCCTTGACATTAAGGAGTGTCTCATCGCATTTGCTGAGTGAGAAGGTACCCTGGCAGATAGTGGCCTCTTTGCTCTGATTCCTATGCAATACACAAGTCCCAAATTGACAGGCCTATCTGAGAAAAAGATTTGGGAAAATGATTATTCCTCCTTCCCACTACCATCATCTTTTTTTCTTCAAAATTATAGTCTATTTCTCTTGCCTGATGTATCAAAGTATGACTAAAAAGGTAAACACATAGCCGGGCGTGGTGGCGCACGCTTGTAATCCCAGCATTTGGGAGGCTGAGACCAGAGGATCCGGGTTCGCGGCCAGCCTCAGCTACCTAGTGAGGCACTCTGCAACTTAGTGAGACTCGGTTTCAAAATAAAGAATAAAAAAAATAGGGCTGGGGGTATACCTCGGAGGTATAATGCCCCTGAGTTCAATAGCCAGTAATGCAAAAAAAAAGGTAAACATATCTACTTATTGACATTTATAATCACATATATGTAAAAAAGAAGACAGAATGATCCCTATTAAAATGGCAGAATCTGGTTGGGCTTGGTGGTACACACCTCTAACCCCAGTACTTGGAAGGCTGAGACAGGAGGATCACAGTTTCAAAGAAAGCCTGAGCAACACAGCAAGATTCTCAGCAACCTAACAAGACCCTGTTTCAAAACGAAACATAAAAAGGGATGTGGTGTAGTTTGGAGGCAGAATGTCCCTGAGTTCAATCCCCAATACAAAGTATAAATAAACAAACAAACAAACAAATAAATAAATAAATAAATAAATAAATAAATAAATAAATAAAGTCAGAATCTACACAGTTCTATTTGAAGTCATTTATATGAGATGCATCTGGCAGCCCCATTCTGAGGTAATTCTACAACACTTGAGATTACAGTGGTATATCGCTTGAAGACATGTATTCTTAATTTTAAGAGGTCAATAGAACCTATTTTTAACTACTGTGTTATTTCTGGAATTAATATAGACAACTACAAACTCAAATATTTCTAAATCACATCTTGTTTTTTCTAGCTTCCGTGATGACATTAAGTAACAAAACATTCAAAAATCATTAGTTTATCTGGATATATTTGCATGACTCCCTTGCAAATACTATCTTTGTAACTTTATATTTTTAAATAAATTTTTATTTTAAAAAGAGCTACAAAGGATACTACATCAAAAGTATGGTTTCATTAAAATATTAACAAATTGGACTTCATGAAATTTAAACTTTTCTATTCTGTAAAAGCCATGCAAAGAATATGAAAACAAATATGAGAGAAAATATTTACAAATCATGCCTCTGGCAAAGGACTCTGTCTTTGATTCCAAGAAATGGCTTTAATTCAGAATATGATATAGAAATATTAAGCATATATAAAATGATTGAATCAATAATCATCAGAATTATATATATCAAAACAACAATGAAATATCCACATGCTGGTAAGGAGGCAAAATAACTGAGATTCTCATATATATGTTTAATATAAAATATGAACAGAAATTTGGAAAACATTGGCAGTTTCTTAGACATTAAAATACACATTTACTATATAACCCAGTAATCCCACTCCTGAATATTTATGAAAAATAAGTGATAACTTATGCTTCCACAGGTTTCTGTATGGAAATGTTTATTTATAACAGGAAATAACTGAAAATAATACAAATGTCTTTCCACTGGCAAATAGGTACACAAACTTTAACAAACTTATACAATGGAATACAACTTAGCAGTAAAAATACTTCTAATAATTGCAACAAATGAGTCAAGTGTATTAGGATAATTAGAGGAAATATTACTTAAAATGCAATATTTCATATATAGATGAACATATGGGGGTATCTATGTAAAGGAAGTTTAAGGTTATATTTTCTTTGATGTAATTTTTGTAACTATATTTTGTTTACAAATTGTATTTGTCAAAATTCATACAAAAGGACTTTCTAATTTTGGTAAATAAAAATTAAATTTAGAAGGTACATTTTGAAAAAAAGAAATAATTTTATTTTGAAGTTAACCAGATTACAGCATTATTCTCAATTCTTCATCTAATAGGCTTACTACTGATCCTTATTCACAAAGAAAATATAAGGGATATTTGAGATGATAGAAATTATTTGACATATCAAAATGAAAGAAACAGCAAAACTCTTTACATTTAACTCACGCTACCCTAAATCATCAATACAGTTGTGTAAACTAAATTATTCTATTTTTCTTCTACTTGCCCAAACTTTGCCTATTTATAAAGGCTAAGTTCCAACCTCAAGTTCTTAAGTTATCTGAAATGCACATTTAATGTACTATTTCTCTTATACTCTGTGACACTGTTTGGGATTTAACGCAGTTTTGCTTCAATTATTATTTTTTAACTCTCAGATTTCTCTTTAATCAATCCATTTTGTATCTCTCATGGTAGCAAACTGTTTGGCATAGAATAGATGCTCAATAAGTAAATAAAACATTGGTGAATTATATTTTCATAGCTAACCTGCATAAGGCTAACTAAATGAAACATTCCTTGTATAATGTTTTAAAAGAGAGATGTGATGATTCAAGTAGAAAATCCATTAACCCTTCATCATCATCTCTCATCTCTCGACCTCAGGCATTTAGGTCTAGAATGTGATTTAATGGGAACAATATGATTACCCTCTTCATACAGCTATTTCTTTGGTATTGGCATAAAGAATCCCCTGTGATGATTAAAAAAAAAAAAATTCTAAATCACAATGGCCCAGAGTGCTATTACAGAATGTTTGCTTTTGGCTGACTGAAATGCAAGACCATTTCACAATGCTTATTATTTGTATGCTTTTAGTGTGAATACCTTTGACACTTTACTTTGAAAATGTTTTGATATTTTAATTACATTTAAATATTTTTAATGTTGTGTTCACATTCCATTTATGTGGTGAGATTTCTTTCTTCCAATTATTAAGAATAGAATATATTGACATTTCTTTTATAAGCGCATTTCAGTAATATTCTGTAAGAATAAATTATTTTTGAGAATATTAAACATTTATTTATTTATTTATTTATTTATTTATTTATTTATTTATTTATTATTTTCAATACTGGGAATTGAACCCAGGGGCATTCTACCTCCAAGTTACACCCACAGTCCTATTTTCTATTTTTTAGTTTGAAACAGAGTCTAAGTTGTGGAGGGCCTCACTAAGTAGCTGAGCCTGACCACGAACCTGCAATCCTCCTGTCTCAGCCTCCCAAGTACTGGGATTACAAGCATTCGCCACCATGCTCAGCTTGAGCATTTATTTACTTACTTATTTATTTATGTATTTATTTATGTATTTATTTATTTATTTATTTATTTATTTATTTATTTATTTATTTATTTGCAGTACTGGGGATTGAACTCAGGGGCATTCTACCTCCGAGCTATACCCCCAGCTCTATTTTTTATTCTTTATTTTGAAACCGAGTCTCACTAAGTTGCGGAGTGCCTCACTAGGTAGCTGAGGCTGGCCGCGAACCCAGATCCTCCAGTCTCAGCCTCCTGAATGCTGGGATTACAAGTGTGCGCCACCACGCCTGGCTTGAGCATTTATTTTTATCAAGATTGTTATATATACGTGATTTTAGCATTTATTTTTAACAAGATATATATATATATATATCTTGTTAAATCATATATATATATATATATATATATATATATATATATATATATATATATGTGATTTTAAATAAAAAATGTGTGTTAAAAATTCAAAAAAAGAGCCGGGCGTGGTGGCGCACGCTTGTAATCCCAGCATTCGGGAGGCTGAGACCGGAGGATCCGAGTTCGCGGCCAGCCTCAGCTACCTAGTGAGGCACCCCGCAACTTAGTGAGACTCGGTTTCAAAATAAAGAATAAAAAATAGGGCTGGGGGTATAGCTCAGAGGTAGAATGCCCCTGAGTTCAATCCCCAGTACCGCAAAAAAAAAAAAAAAAAAAATTCAAAAAAAGCACCAAGATAGTTGAAATTGGAAGATATTCAACCTTGCTGAGATTCAGTTATTTCTACATATATATGTATGATAATAATAACTGCTTTAAGTTTATATTTTAGTCAGCTATTACTATAACAAATTCTTGGAATAACTTATGACCATTAAGTGACTTAAATTCGCTCTCAGTTTTGATGGTTTTGGTCCATGATTAGTTGGCTCTATTACTCTTTGGACCTGTAGCAAGGCATCCTGGTGTATCATGACATGGTGTTGGCAGCATGTGGCAGAGGAAGACCATTTACCTCATGGTCAGATGTAAAAGAGAAGGAGGAAGAGATGAGGATCTCACAATTTCCTTTAAGGCACACCCTCAGTGACATAAAACATCCTACCAGGATCCACCTCTTCAAGTTTCCACCTCCTGCAATAGTGTCAAGCTGATGATCCAGATTTTTAGTATATATGCCTTTGGGGGACAGCCCAGATCCAAACCATTGCAATTATCTTCCATAATTATGATAAATAATGCAAATCTTTGGTAGTAGAAATAACAAAAAAACTTATCAATATCAATATCATTCTCATCATTATTATGGTGTTTAATGATATCAATCATTTACTATTATAAAATTTCATAAAGTACTTGTGTCATCTCTCCACTGTAGAAAAATATAGTAGATTTTTATAGTCTATGTGAATACTTTTTTTTTTTTTTGCGGTACTGGGGATTGAACTCAGGGGCATTCTACCTCCGAGCTACACCCCCAGCCCTATTTTTTATTCTTTATTTTGAAACCGAGTCTCACTAAGTTGCGGAGTGCCTCACTAGGTAGCTGAGGCTGGCAGCGAACCCGGATCCTCCGGTCTCAGCCTCCCAAATGCTGGGATAACAAGCGTGCGCCACCACCCCCGGCTGTGAATACTTCTTAGAAGTAGGTTCAATAATAACTAGATAATACAGAATTCATTCCCTTAATTACTAAGTTCTTTATTCCAGGCTCTATTTCATACCCAGTAGACCCCCAAAAAATTATGATGAAAGTTAAAGATAATATTGGTGGGAGTGCAAACTTGTGCAACCACTGTGGAAAACAGTATGGAGGATCCTCAGACGAATGGGAATGAACCTACCATATGACCCAGCAATTCCACTACTGGGTATATACCCAAAAGAATGGAAACCAAACTATCAGACCGACATATGTGTATCTATGTTTATAGCGGCTCAATTCACAATAGCCAAACTATGGAAG
>PVLC010029947.1:0-19847 GCA_004027655.1 Graphiurus murinus
GACGACACTAATGTATATCAAGGTCATTCACTAAACTGAACTGGAGAGGGAGGGAGGGCAAGGGAGCGGGGCAGGAATTCGGGCAAGGGGTCAAATGAGAATTGTGAGCTCTTATATGGTTATCAATTTGTACCTAACAAAGATGTATGCTTACAATGTATGAATAAAAATAAAAATTAAAAAAAGAAAAGAAAAGAAAATTCTTTTAGTACGAGAGCAGTGTTAAAGGTTAACAGCGGGGAGAAGACTCTGTTCATTAGATTAAATCTTTACTATTTGCTCAGACAGCTAGAAGGTAGTTAATAAGTGTAGGCAAGGAGGCAAGGTGGGCGAATTCTCTGTCTTAAAGCTCTTTACTTATAGATAAGAAATAGTAAACCTAAATCCCTTTGATTTGTGGCTGAGCTACAAAGTTCAGCTTGTTGATATTTGTTGAGAGTTAATGAATATCTCTAAGAGGAGCTGAGGTATTGTTCCTTTCAACTACCACTTGATGACTCACAATCCGTTTGCCATCCTGTGTCTCTTAGGAAATTTTTTTTTTTTTTTTTTTTTTTTTCGGTACTGGGGGTTGAACTCCGGGGCATTCTACCTCCGAACTATACCCCCAGCCCTATTTTTTATTCCTTATTTTGAAACCGGGTCTCACTAAGTTGCTGAGTGCCTCACTTAGGTAGCTGAGGCTGGCCGCGAACCCGGAACCCGGATCCTCCGGTCTCAGCCTCCTGAATGCTGGGATTACAAGCATGCGCCACCACGCCCGGCTTCTTAGGAAATTTTTAATGTGAAAGCAAAGAATATAATAATGCAAAGTGGGAAATGCCATGCGTTCCTTCTTTTGAAATCAAATGCCTTGCAAAAGATTCCAGTGGGGGCTGAGCCCTGCTCGAGGCCCTGCTTATTAGGAAGCAGGCACACCCAGCTCAATTTTTTTTATTTTGAAGCAGGTTCTCACTAGGTTGCAGGGAGCCTTGCTGCAAGTTGCTGAGGCTGGCCTTGAACCTGTGCTCCTTCTGTCTCAGCCTCCCAAGTACTGAGATTATAGGTGTGTGCCACCATGCCTGGCTTACCATTTTTGATAGTTGCTATAGGTAATAATTAGAAAGTGGAAGGATTAAAAGAGATACTATTAAGACAGGTTTTGGTACCCTATAGCAAAAAAATGCTCTGAAAATGTGATGGTCCTTATCAGTTGTTTGCCTCATAGATTGGCAAACAACTTGGCAATCCACCTTGGTTCATTAATTGTAAGAAATGTACCATATTAATGGAATATGTTAAAGATTGAGAAATTGGGTATGGAAACTCTGAACTTATTATCTTTGCAACTTTTCTGGAAATCTAATGCTATTTCAAAAAGTTGTTTTTAATAAAAAGTGGGAGCCTCAAGCATTGGTGCCAACCAGTACTTCCAGCAACTCAAAAGGCTGATACCGGAAGATCAGGAAGCTCAAGGCCAGCCTGGGCAACTCAACCATACCTTATCTCCAAAAAAAAAAACAAAACAAACAAACAAAAAAAAAAACCACTGGGGCTGTAGCTCAATGGTAGAGCTCTCAGGAGTTCAATCGCCAGCACCACCAAAAAAAAAAAGGCCAGATATGGTGGGATTACTTGGGAGGCTGAGATAGGATCACAGGCTCGAAGACAGCCTCAGCAACCTAGTGAAACCCTGTTTCAAAATGAAAAATAAAAAGGGCTGGGAGTATAGCTTGGAAATAGAATGCCTCTGGGTTCAATCCCCAGTACCACAAACAAATAAATAAATAATAAATTTTTTAAATGTGAAGAAGGGGATTGAAAAGGAAGCTGTTTATTCCTTTTGCTTTCTTCTGCTAATACTGGAATTATTTAGCTATGTTTACACATGCATTAATTCTGCTGCTTGAAAAACAGTTTACCTAAAAAAAAAAAAAAAAAAGAAAAACAGTTTAGCTAGGCACTGGGTTAGGTGCTCTTCCCCCGCCCCCCCCCACACACATTCTGTGTATTTAAAACATCGAATGTAAAAGCGGGCTTGGTTTCGAATGCTTGTAATCCCAGTATTTGGGAGGCTGAGACAGGAGGATTGCAGGTTCACGGCCAGCCTCAGTTACTTAGTGAGGCCCTCCACAACTTAAACCCTGTTTCAAAATAAAGAATATGAAATAAGGCTGGGAGTGTAGCTCGGAGGTAGAATGCCCCTGGGTTCAATCCCCAGTACTGCAAAAAAAATTAAAATTAAATTTAAAAAAAATCTAATGTCATTTATTTTAAATTTTAGAAAAAAAGCTGGGCATGGTGGTGCACACATATAATTCCAGTATTTGAGAGGCCAAGTCAGAAGGATTGCAAGTTTGAGGCCAGCCTCAGCAACTTTCTGAGACCCTCAGCAATTTAGTGAAGGTCGTGTTTTGAAATTTAAAAAGGCCAGGCGTGGTGGTGCAAGCTTATAATCCCAGTACTTGGGAGGATGAGACAGGAGGATTGCAGGTTCACAGCCAGCCTCAGCTACTTAGTGAGGCCCTCTGCAACTTAGTGAGACCCTGTTTCAAAATAAAAAATAAAATAAGGCTGAGCGTGTAGCTCAGAGGTAGAATACCGCTGGGTTCAATCCTCAGTATTGCTAAAATCAATCGATCAATCAATCAATCAATCAATCAACCAACCAACCAACCAATCAGGGCTGGGGGTGTAACGTGGTAATAGAATGTCCCTGGGTTCAATCCCCAGTACCAAAAAAAGAAAAAACATTTTGAAATAAAAAAACAAACCTTAAAATCATAGGAACCAGGAATATGACTCTTTCAGCAATAACAATCCACCTGAGATAAGGAGACCTGAGTTAAGGCCACCTCGGTGAGCTGGAGTGGGGTTGGCAGTGAGAGATGCTTGTTAGGTGGCACTGACCACCCCTGAAGAGCATGTGGATGGGTAAGAGGGGAGGATGTGAGGGAGATGATCAGGGAAGGGGAGAGCTGAGGGCAGCTCCACACTTCACCTTGGGGAGCCGTGACAAGGCGGGAACCTGGCAGCCGAGCAGGTAGATTACAGATGATTATAGTTCGTTTTTATGGAATTTGATTCAAGTGCGTTTGTATCATGGAGCTGCTATTAGAGAAATAAGGGTTATGAGACCATTGGTCTTCATTTCATTTCTTTTTAATACTGGAGATTGAATTCAGGGGCATTCTACCTCCAAGCTACACACCCAGTTCTATTTTATTGATTATTTTGAAACATAGTCTTTCTAAGTTGCTGAGGCTGTCCTTGAACCTGCAATCCTTCTTCCTCAGCCTCCCAAGTACTTGTTGTACATGTAGAAGCATTACCATGCCTGCCTTGATCTTTATTTTAAATTGTCTTTTTTTTTTGGCAGAGGGGCGATGAGTGTATTGCTGGGTTTAACCCAGGGGTGTTTTACTTTTGAGCAACCCTATTTTCTGTTTTTTTTTTTTTTTTTTTTTTGGTGCAGGGTTTCACTAAGTTGGTAAGGCAGGCCTTGAACCTGTGATCCTTTTGTCTTAGCCTCCTAAGTACTGGGATTGCAGATGTGCATCACCATGATGAGCTTAAATTGTCATCTTATGCAGAAGTATGATTATTTGCCTCTAGCTAGAAGGGTTCCTACAATAAGGTTGTTAAGGTAGAGAAGGATGCTCTGAGGGATTATTTGTACAAAGGGCAAATTGCTCCTGGTGTAATCACGGTTAAATATGAGTAACATTTTGTTAGGAGACCTTTTCCAGATTTGGGTCTGAGCTTTTCTAACTGACTTGCTTTGTGCTTGCATAGTGATTGTCAAGGAGAATTGGGTCAGGATGGGGACAGTGATAATTAAAGTGACATTTCTGAAAGAGTACGATGCCTGTGAGATTCGGGCTCTGACATTTATTAAGTATAACACCCTTCAGGGAAAGTTCAGAGGGAAAATAAGTACTGTGGTCAAAAAGAGAAATTACTCTTTAACTAGTAAAAGGATGCACTGTGATTCTTGCTAATATCAGAGATTATCGAAGTTGTTGAAATTTTAGTTTTTGATTCTCAGTGATCAGTATACAAACTTTGTTTGCTTCCTTTTTTTTTTTTTTTTTTTTGATACTGAGTATTTCACCAAGGGCACCTTGTACATACTAGACAAGCACTACACCACTGAGCTATATCCCTAGCCCCTGTTATATTCCTTAAGGTTGCTTAAACCTCCCCCTTCTATGAATTATTAAAACTTAGATCATAATGTGCTCACTTAAAATGAAGGTCTTGTGAGGGATACGTGGTCATTTCAGGGGACTTTCACTGGTCAGTCTCCTATGTCGACAGTGGACATGCAGGAGAGGCTGTTCCAGGTTCCATGGAGCAGGAGCTTAGTCGGTACTCCACAGGACCAGACTAGAACCCTGCCCCACTTGATAGCATGTCCCATCTGACCTGCAGGCCCACTCAGGGAAGACACAGCTCCCTACTGATGTTCGAGGTTTTGAGAATGGAATGAGTAGGCCTAGTGGGAGAAGTTCTTTTGGCATGGTTGGGATGGGCTTCATGGTTTCTACTTACACCAAAGTCAATGCTTGAATAGATAATATGTGCTTGCTTTAAAAAAAAAAACGAAATCAGAAACACCACACAAGTCAAAAGGCCTTTCTTCCTCTCTCTAAGGCTCTCTGGAGTCTTCCATTCACTTGGGTTTTTTGTACAGCAGTGAAACCATGCTTTAGTGTGGCTTCCTGTATTGGGTATGCTCTGTGGCCATGAGGCTAGACCCAGGGGATGGAGTACATGGCGCCTTTACCAGAGGGAAAGAGTAGTGCCTCACGTAGGCCCCTTTCCTGATGAGAGAACAAGCCCTGGCCAGACATGGTGGCGCATGCTGTTATCCCAGGACTTGAGAGACTGAGACAGGAGGATTGCAGGTTCAAGCCAGCCTCGGCAACTTAGTGAGTCCCTATTTTCCAAATAAAAATAAAAAGGGCTGGGGATGTAGCTCAGAGATAGAATGCCCCTGGGTTCAATCCCCAGTTCCAAAAAAAAAAACAAGACTACCTTTCCCCTTGCTATCACAGAACACTGGTTTAGTTTTTGTTTTGTTTTTTCTTTCTTTCATACATAGGTTTGTGTTTATAGATGTTGTCATACCTCTTTGTATGAAAGTTCCCTGTGGGCAGTTAGCATGATTTGTTCTGCTGTGTTTCCAGGAGCTTAGCAAAAAATACAGAAATCTCCCTTATGGTTTGTTGTTGTTGTTTTGTGGTACTCGGGATTAAACCCAGGGGGTTCTACCTCCAAGCTATACCCCCAGCTCTATTTTATTTTATTTTTTGAAACAGTATCTCACTAAATTGCTGAGGCTGACTTCAAACCTGTGCTCCTGCTGTCTCCCAAATACTGGGATTACAGGCATATACCATCATGACTCCCTCCTGATGTGGTTTTTGAATTGATAGACAAAAGAAGAAGTTAGTTTACTATGCCAGGTAACAACTAGCCTCCTATTACTTCAGTAAATGAGCTTGGCTCTTCTTTCCAGTGAGTGAATGCTTTGCTTATTAACGTTGTGCCTGAGGAAAAGTGCTCCCACTGTTGTCCTTCTATCCTCACCACCACCACCTCGTCTTCCCCTTTCCCTCTCACTGCCTTCGAGGTGCCATCAACAGCTGGAAGGGGATCCAGCCCTAAGGAGCAGAGCACATTTTTGAGCTGGTGGAGGTCTCAGCAGGGTCCACACGCCCTGGCTTCCACCTCTTTGAGGTCAGATGCCCAGCAGTTCCCATCAGGCAGGCAGGACAGAGTGGAGCTTAGAATGGGAGGGTTTATACATGTAACTTGAGAGTGGGCCTGGAAGCAGGGCAGTGCTGCGGGGAGCCCAGGGTGATGGTGAGCATGCCCCAGTGGTGGAGATGCAGCAGTGCTGTCTTAGGCAACATTCTCAATGCTGTGACCCACACAGCTTAGAGAAAGGAAGATTTATTTGCTCACAGTTTTTTGTTTTGTTTTGTTTTTTGGAAATCTTGGAGTTTCAGTCCATGTGAGTCTGCAGAGCTCAGGGTATGGTGGCAGGAACAGAGAGAGGGGGAGAGAGCAGGGCTCTGCTCTACCTCATGGAGGCCAGAAGCAGAGCGAGCCAGCGAGGGGTTCCACAGACACAGTTCCTAAGGCCGCACCCCAGGGACCCACCTTCTCCAGCTGCACCCACCTGCCTAGGTGACCTCCGGTAAATCCACTTTAAAGTGTTTATTCTGTTGACACTAGAGCCCTCATGACTTAAAGTATCAACTCTGACCATTGAAACGAGCTCTTCAGGGAACATTCTATATCTAACCCTAACAGATGCTACTTGGGTTAAAAAATTAACATATGGTCAATGTGTGAGGACAAGTATCTAGTAATATCAGCAATATGCTTGAAAAACATATCCTTATAAAAACTCTTAAGGATTCCTTGTCTCTTATGTAGGCTAACTGCACTTATCCATACTTCCTCCCCTAAAGTCCACCTGCCTGTACCCTCCCAGGAGCAGGTACCTCACTGAGCTCTCCTTGGCCTGCCTCCTGTGTTCAGTTTGCAGTGGTGTGGTCTCTCTGCATGGCCATACATCAAGATGTATGGCTAAGTCTCCAGACAACAGCAGGTACCTGAATGTAATTAAAAGAATTTCAGAAAGCTAGCCACTTTGAATTTTTGAAACAAGTTATTCTTGGTTTATGTTACTGTTTGCTTTGTAATTATGTCAGTAATTACAGTGTGAACTACAGGTAGCTGTTTGAAGAGACTCAACAAATGATGTGAGGTGGCAGCACACTTGTTTTAAGCCTGTGTGTGCTGTGGTTAACCAGAGGTTTTGTTTGTATTAAAACTGTAGAAAGCCATCAATTATTATACAACTTTCAGCTTTTCAAAGTACAAGTTTGGAATTATTCAGAGTTGGACGAACATTGCAACAAAGAAATAGACACATTGCGTTCACTCAGATATACCTATCAGGAAAGATTTCCAGATTCTTAAAATAAGAACTTATTTTTTCCCTTCACTCCAGTGGATTGATCCTTTGGCAGACTGTCTTCTTGTGTCCTCCAGGGCTTGATTGAGCTGCAATTCAATGTAGCTGTTCAAGGACAGCCTCTTAGCAGTTTGGTGAGATGCTCAGTTTCTGTGGAGAAGAGCTTGAAAGCAGCTAAAGATTCATGGCCAGAGAGTGCAAGAGTCAGGAATGAACTAATTTAAACTTGCCTTCTATAGAGCCCATGCAGGGGCCTAGAACGGGGTGCTTGGACGTGTGTGTGTGGGGGGGGGGGCTTATCTGTCCCAGAGGAGCTTCAGCATCCAGAAGAGGAGGACTCACATGATGGCCACTTACTTCAGCCTCTTCTCCCCTTCTTTTTACTCTGAATGAATGAGCCCTGGGTTAGGTGGCCAATGAAATGGACAAGAAGATGGTGCTAGCTATACAAACCTGACAGGCACCTTAACACTTGACCCACAGATGATGCGCCAGATGGAACTAAAAATCTCAGGCTAGTGGAGCCTTAGAATCAAACCGAGAGCTACATGTACTAAATGAGAGAGACAGAGAGAGAGAGAGAAAGAAAGAGAGAAAGAGTGTGAGTGTGAGTGTGAGTATGGGATGGGGTGCACACCATAGGATTTAAAATAGTAAAGAGCTAAAATCAGAAGCAGGTGGGTGCACACCACGGAAGGACATAGGACTGAAATAGTAAAAAGCTTGAAGGACACGCTTCATCCAATCAAGACACAAGACATCATTGGACTCATCAACTCAAAAAAAAAGCCCTTAACAACCCTTTTCTCTGCCCGACAGGGAAGACAGATCTGAACTTGCCTTCTATCTCCTTGTTAGTTAACCTTCAGTAGAGCTCTTTTTGCAAAAACGAGGAGTGCAGTAATACAGTGGCTTCTGCCCGCCTTGGCTAGCGAGCACTAGCTCAGTATCACCAACTGCTGGTCGTGACTTGGGGACTTGATCTCTTCCTTGCTGCTCAAGGTGGGGGCAGTCCTAGAGCAGTAGAGCTCTTGCACCCATCCCTAGGGGGAGACAGCTGGCAGGGAATTCCCAGTTCCCTCCTGTCTGCCCAGGAGTCATCTCTGGAGTTCCTTCTTGCTGGGTGGCCTTGGTATGGAAGGTGTTTGTTAGGTCGTAGGAGGTACACACGTTATCGCCTTTCATGCTCCTGACCAATGTCAGATTCTCAGTATTGTATACAGTGGTGCAGTGAATCACACTGGGGGTGGTAGGAAGGCACAGTGGCTTCTTTCTGCATTTATTTGGCCAGCTCTGTATTCATATAGCACATCCTGCATGTGTCTTGGCACAGCGCTGCCCTGAGTCATAGCTGCTTCTGGTTTTATGTGTCTGTTCTCATGCTGGACCGAGGACTCTGGGAGAAGTTTTTGGAGTACCAGCAGGGCACCTGGGATGCAACTGTGCTTCAAAAGTACTGAGAGATAGAGAAAGATGGCGTTGGCCTTGGGCCATCTGTTCTCCCTGCTCCTAGCTAGTGCTCCAGAGCCCTCCCAGCTTAGTTATAGTAGTAACAAAAAGATAACTTTAGGACCAGATCACCTCAAAGGTAACCCTGTGCCTACACTTGAATTTCCACATTATAGAGAGACTGTGAGGGCTTGAGGAAATTAAAAAAAAAAAAAAAAAATTCTACTTCTACCAATGAGACATTTCTTTCTTGTGACCCCAAGAGAACTGTCATTGAGACTATCCCAAAGCTCCCAACAAGGACAAATGAACCCTCTCCGTTTGGAATCAGCTCTAGTGAAGGTGCATCAGCTGCCCTTCCATGTCTTGATAATGTTCATACATCTCCTTTTGCTCTCTAACCTGAATTAGTTGGGTTTTGTTTGTTTGTTTGTTTGGTTTTTGGTGGTACTGGGAATTGAACCCAGAGGCATTCTACCTTAGAGCTACATCCCCAGCCCAATTTTTTATTCTTTATTTTGAAACAGGGTCTCATTAAGTTGCAGAGGACCTCCCTAAGTAGCTGAAGGCTGGCCGCAAACCCGGATCCTCCAGTTTCAGCCTCCCAAGTATTGGGAGGGTTTACACACTTGGGATTACAAGCATGTGCCACTATGCCTGGCTTGTTGTATGTCTTTTAAGAACACTCTTGGGGGTTCTGGGGATTGAACCCAGGAGTGTTCTACCTCCAAGATACACCCTCAAGCCCCCCCCCCCCCCCTTTTTTTTTTTTTTTTTTTTTAATAGTATTAGGGGCTGAACTTAGGGGCATTCTACCTCCGAGCTACACTCCCAGCCTGATTTTTTATTCTTTATTTGAAACAGGGTTTTACTAAGTAAAAGCCACTATCTGTACTCCTTGTATTTTGATAGAGGAAAGAATGTAGAAACTTTGAAGAAAAACAGTCTTTTACCCAGATAGGATCTCAGAGGAGCAACCAGTAGGCTAGTGTTTTCTAGAACACATGGGGATATGCATTCAGCAGAAACAGCCTTTGCAAAGGCTTGAAGCTGTGCAAGATTGAGAAGGAAGCAATGCGGGGGATATCTATGGGAAGCAAACAGCCTCCAGGTTTATTATTCTGTCTCTGCACACTTCCCCTGGGAGTGCTAACTGTTACCCTGTACAAAGACACTCCTGGGTTCTTCTCCTTGGCTAGTTTAGAAAAAAGAGCCAGGAGACTTCCAATTGCAATGCTTAAGCAAGGTTTTATTATAGAGACAGAAAAAGGGAGGGGAAGAGAGTATCATACTTCCTCCCCTCAGAAAACCATTGGAGAGCTCCAAGCACAAACTCTGTTTTTGTCTGTACTTCCAGTCTTTAAACACAGTTTCTATATCAGATTCCCATGACAATAGAGTGCTCTTCCCACCATATGTCCTATACAGGTGTCAAATTATCTTACTTATTTGACCTTTTGCATTCCTGGACCAGGTTACTGAAGGAGAAGGATAGGGAGAAAGGGAGGGCTGGTGCTTGCACGTGAGCTCTCTCTACCTGAGAGCAGCTTTAGCTAGTTTTGCATTTCTAAGGACTTGGGATGCCCCTGTCAAAGAGCTCTATTTACATTTGTTTCTTCTACTGGCAATTAGTTATCATTACAGTGACCAGCCATCCTGGTCCAGCAGACATTACCAAGCTACATGAAAACAGAGGGTGCTTTTTTTTTCTTCTCTCTCTCTTTCTTTTTTTTTTTATTTGTGGTACTGGGGATTGAACCTGGGGCAGTCTACCTCTAAGCTACACTCCCAGTCCTATTTTTTATTCTTTATTTTGAAACAGGGTCTCACTAAGTTGCAGAGAGCCCCACTAAGTAGCTAAGGCTGACTGCAAACCCAGATCCTCCGGTCTCAGCCTCCCAAATGCTGGGATTACAAGCATGTGCCACCAACAAGTCCTGCTCTTTCTTTTTTTCCCCCCAGTACTAGGGATTGAACCCAGGAGCATTCTACCTCTGAGCTATACCCCTAGCCCTATTTTAATTCTTTATTTTGAAACAGGGTCTCACTAAGTTGCAGAGGGACTCACTAAGTAGCTGAGGCTGGCTGCGAACCTGCGCTCCTCCTGTCTGTCTCCCAAATACTGGGATTACAAGCATGCACCACCGTGCCCAGCCCATGGTGCTTTTTCATCCCTTCTCCTTTTAAGTCTGGGGTGTGTAAATCCCAGTGATTTTGGCATGCCTCCTTTACCATGTTACCATGCCAACTGGTCTGCCTTGCCCACCTGTTAGCAAGAGGTAACTTAGCATTGGGCAGAGGAGTCATTTTGATTCCTTCTGCAGCAGCAGAAGGGGTCATTTTTTCATAACTGAATTATTCCAAGTCCTATGTAACCAGATCATTAACTGTATCCCAGTCACTAGGCCCCTTGCTTCTCACTCTGTCGCAGGTAAGTCTGAAAACTGCCAATCACATCATCATCTTCCACAGTAAGCTCCTGGTGCAGCGAAGGCAGAGATGGTTGTCTTTGCTTTGAAAAGTGAGGTCTTTCCTCATCTGGGCTTCCACCACTCCAAGACTGCCTCAGTAAGAGAGACAAGGCGAGGCTTTGGGGTCTAGGTCCTGGCCCTCCTGCAGGTGGGCAGTGAATAGACATTCTTTAGTTTCTGTGATATTATATTGGTCCTCATGTATGAATGAGTGTTTAAATTTTCCAAATAGATAGTATAGTTTCCAGCTGAGAATTCCAAGTTCCAGACACTACACTTGAGGTATGTCTTTACCCTGCTACCCTCGGACTCAGACATAATGGTCTAGATTGTTTTGCACCCATGCAGTCTGTGTGCCTCGCTGCTTTGTATTCTCCCCCATCCAGCCTGATTTATGCTCAGTTCCCAGGTAGCTGGGCTCTGCTGGGCATCTTAACCAGGGGAGGTTGTGGGGGGCTGGCTCTGATCTGCTAAGGCCAGCCCTGGCCACTCTACAGCCTCTTCCCAACATCTCAACGTGAGGTATGGACAAATTCAGCATCTCCAAGTCTATAGGTTTGCTTTCGAAGTCCCTGGATGGCTGTGTTTGTACTTAGCTTTTTTGGTCTTTCCCGGGATTCTTTTGTTATGTTTTGAACTCTCCTATGTGTCAGCGGTACTTCGAGATGTGCTATTTTGCTGTTATTTAACTGGATTCCTACAAGTGGGAGACTGCGACTTGGATGAACATGTCTGTGTCATTGTGTAACCACTCTGTGGCTCGTTTTTGTCAGGGGAGAACACAATAATTTTGTGGGGTTCTGAGGAGTTCCCCGGTTTGGGAAAGGGAAGCCTACCTCAGGGCCCTCAGGGCCCTTGGCTTCTGTAATGAAAAGAATTTCAAGATGAGCCAGTCAGAGACAAAGGCAGAGGTTTAATTCAAGAAAAGTAAAGAAAGATACACAAACACAGGCCATCTCAAGAGTATAATAGCGCCCTGGGATCTTTTGAAATCTTTTTTTATAGGATGCCTAGAGAGGGGGTGTCGAGGGGCACATGGGGAGAAATGGGGCAACATGGGATGACAGCCTCTTCTCTTTGAAGCTTTAGGTTCACAAAAGGCGGGAATTCTTTTTAGGTAAGAATCCCACTGAATGGAGACACAAACCAGGTTCAAACCAGGCTAGGGCTGCGGAGGGGGTGGGGAGAATGTGAAACTTCCTCTGAGATTTTTCTCCAAGACTTTCTTCCCAGGAAAATTGAGGCAGACAAGCAGAGCTCTTACAAGGGTGAGGAATCTAATCGCCTGAGGAATTTTAGGTATGGAGTTAAAAGTGTAGGCCTGGTTCCTGCCTAAAAGCAAATAAGCTCTGTTAAAATGAAACTAAAGATTTTAAAAGTATGCTTTCCTTTCCTTCCCAATTTGTCTCCTTTCTATCTAATATTTTATTTCTTCTATTCTACTTCAGTTTTTAATTGTCTTCCTCCAATGCTGTAAAAGGAGGGATGGAGCTTGGGTGAATTTTAAAAGGTTAAAGGAGGTGGTGGTGCCTGAAACGAAAGGCTGCAGCTGGTTTATGCCAGACTCTACCCCTGACTGTAGATGAGGGGCACAGTCAGAAGGCAGTCTTCGCAGTGGGGCTAAAGATGGAAGTAACTACTTCTTGGGGCTCAGAGAAAACTTATCCCTCTGTAAGATCATTTTGTACATGGAACTTAAGTTCTATTGTGTGAAAAATTTTAAACTGGTGTTAATGGCACAAGCTTGCATGGTTAAAAATACTCATTTTCACACTTTTTTTCCCTAGTTAAAGCTCTAGAAAAAGAAGTTATATACTAACAGAGGTCTGCTTAGCTGATGTTGGGTTCAAATTTGGGGTCTCTCACCAAAGAATGATCACTTCACACAGAGCAATGCCAAAGCAAGAAGGAGGTTTATTGCTAACTTGAGCTAGGGTCCAAGTCTCATCCAACACAGTGGAGTCTTGACAAGAACCCCCACTCTGGCTTTGTTCGGCCTTTTATAGTGGGGGTGTACACAGGCGGGAATGGGATTGGTGAAATCTTGTTGTCAGGGCAGAGAGAGACTATGGGGACCATAAGGATTGGCTGGTTTGTCTGGAAGGGATACAGGGTGTATTGGGATAGATTTGGACCTAGGGACTGGAGTCATTTGGTAATTGGACAAAGACATCTAGTGGGTCTGGGGACTCATCTTTTCTCTGATTAGCTTCAGGGCCGTTTTGCCTGGGAAAAACCGAAAGGCCCAGGACTGCTAATCTTTTACCCGACTCTCCAGACTATCATGGCAGTGCCCTACACTGAAAACTCCAGATAAAATGGGCATGTAAATGGATAATGGGTTTGGTATGGATTGATTGAGTTGAGAAATGCTGGACCTGTTAGAACCTGAGACTGTGAGGCTCCTCTCATAGACAGTCCAAACTGTGAGTCCATTTTATTTGCCCAGTTCAGAAAGGGCCCACTCTGCAGACAAGAATTTCCCAGTTAACTGAAACAAAGTGCCTTTCCAAGCTCCAAGCCCAAACTCCTTTTAGTTTGATTTAATTTCTGGATGTCCAAAATCCTGAGCAATGTAGGCTAAAGGATGAGCACTGTATTGGTTAAGTTTTCAAATCACAAGCACCACTGGTTTTTATCCTCCAGCTTTTCAATGAAGCACCTCTAACTCAAAGCAGTGTGTGTGCTGGTATTGAGAAATTGCTCTGCTATTGATTTTCAATAAAATGTGAAGGGCAGTCAGAGCCTGGGTGCTGTGCAAGCACTCAGGCAGGCGGACAAGAAAGAAACAAAAAAAAAAAAAAGGGAAAAACAACAGCTTTGTCTGCCACACTTCAAACCCCCCTCCTCCTTTATCGTTGCCCTGATTTTAACCCGTAGTAAGAATGTAGAGGCAATTAGAGCTTTTAGCCTTCAAAATGTATATATGCATTTAAAAAGCCCTACAATCATGAGTACTGCCTGGCACATCTTAAAAGCTATGGAGATAGCAAAAGCCTTGTGCTTTGCTCTGAGAGATTACACGCCTCTGTTTCCTTATTTTCCTCTGTGACCAGGATGTAAGCTCAATATGTTACTTCAAAGCACCACCAAATAATGGGCAATGGGTACAGCAAAAGTAGTAAAAGATACACTTACACTTAACAAATACACTGACCAACAACAAGATAATACCATCTGCCTAAAATGAGTTGCTAGCCTGTTGTCTTGGGAACGCTGGTTAGAACACATCAATGGGAAAACTTTACTTAAGGGCTAGGGTCTGAGGGGAGGGAGAGTTCCATTTTCTGGCTTTCTAGCATGTCTTTCAGGCATGCTGCTTTTCTTCTCTTCCCTATTTCCTACTGACTTTGTAATAAAGGTTTCTTGATGCTGCAGCCGAGCTGCCTGTTAGTTTTAATTTCCTGTTTCAACAAACTTTAGTTGAATTGAGGGAAAGACCCTCTGTGTCATTAAAACCTTAACCGTGTGTCCAGATGGTAATCTGGAAAATAAACACACCGCTTTCCTGGAATTTCCAGTTCAGGCAGGGAATGGGAATACTCTTCATTAGTGTACAGCTATCTATGAAAAGGAATCAACTCTCCTGTTGTGCAGGCTCCTTGTCGTGCGCACCTGCCCTCTGCTGGTAAACCACATCAATGTCCTTTGACCCCTGCAGTGTTGCTGCATTCCAAGCAGTTTGAGTTTAGAGGTTTCTCTGTGTATATGTTTACTGCTCATAGTTCCTATATAGCTGTCAGATTACTTTAACTTCTGTGCCCCCTTCTCACTAGCTCTATTATTAGTTGCTTCTACTCTGCATAGGAACTCAGATAAGTACACATTAGGTTAGTTTCCAAAGGGTGAGTAAAAAACCAAGAAGGTTGGCTGTTCAGCTTGCAGTTCCCTCCCTCCCTTCCTGGAGGGCATCTCCACATAGACTTTGGCCCAGGAAGTGTCTTGTCAGTGCCATATGACAAGTGTGACATCTTCAGTCTTGGCCAACGGGTAATTAACTTAAAAAAAAAAAAAATACACTCTTAGCCAGACGTGGTACCACACACCTATAATCCCAATATTTGGGAGGCTGAGACAGAAGGATCACAGGTTCAAAATCAGCCTCAGCAATTTAACAAGACTCTATTTCCAAAAAATAAAAGGGGGTGGGGGTGGGATGTGGGGGTGGCTCAGAGGTAGAATGCCCCTGGGTTCCATCCCCAGTACTAAAAGTAAAAAAACAAACAAAAAATTCTCTCATAGCCAGGCATGGTGACGCCTGCCTGTAATCCTAGTACGTGGGAGGCTAAAACAGGAAGAATACAGGATTGAGGCCAGTAGGTGGTAACTTAGTGAGACCTTGTTTCAAAATAAAAAGTAAAATAGGCCTGGGGGTATAGCTCAGTGGTAGAATGTCCCTGGGATCATTCTCTCAGGGAAGGGGGAAATTCATATATCATATTCTTTCACCCTCCCTCCATCCTTCCCTCCCCAGAAACATAATTGCTTCTATGTTCTTGACACCTTAGCTCCCATTTTGTTTTGTTTTGGTTTTCAGTATTAGGGATTGAACCCAGGAGCATTCTAGTTTTGAGCTACAACCCCAGCCCTTTTTTTTTTTTTTTTTTTGCAGTACTGGGGACTGAACTTAGGGGCATTCTACCTCCGAGCTATACCCCCAGCCCTATTTTTTATTCTTTATTTTGAAACCGGGTCTCACTAGGTTGCGGAGTGCCTCACTAGGTAGCTGAAGCTGGCCGTGAACCCGGATCCTCTGGACTCAGCCTCCCGAATGCTGGGATTACAAGCGTGCACCACCATGCCCGGCTAACCTCAGCCCTTTTTATTTTTTATTTTGATACAGGGTCTAAGTTGTATTATTTTTATATAAATAAAAATATAGGAAGAATAAATAAAGAGTAAATAAAATCTGAGGAAAAAGTCATTTACTATCTTTCTTAGCCTTCATTTCTTTATGAAAATCAGAGTTTCCAACCTGTATCATTTTCCTTTTGTCTGAAGATCTTCCTCTAACATTTCTTGGAGTACAGGTCTGTTGATGCCAAAATTTGTTTGTTTGAATAATTTTTATTTTGCCTGTATTCGTGTGTGTGTGTGTGTGTGTGTGTGTATGTGTGTGTGTGTGTGTGTGTGTGTTTTATTGGGAATGGAACCCAGGGGCATTCTACTGCCTAGCTACATCCCCAGCCCTATTTTATTTTTTTATTTTGAAATAGGATCTCACATAGTTGCTGAGAGCCTTGCTAAATTGCTGAGGCTTAAGCCGGGCATAGTGGCGCACGCTTTTAATACCGGTACTTGGGAGACTGAGACCAGAGGATTAGGGTTCTCCGCCAGCCTCAGCTGCTTAGTGAGGCACTCCACAACTTAGACACTGTTTCAAAATAAAGAACAAGCCGGGCGTGGTGGTGCACGCTTGTAATCCCAGCATTCGGGAGGCTGAGACCAGAGGATCCGGGTTCGCGGCCAGCCTCAGCTACCTAGTGAGGCACTCCACAACTTAGTGAGACCTGGTTTCGAAATAAAGAGTAAAAAATAGGGCTGGGGGTGTAGCTCGAAGGCAGAATGCCCCTGAGTTCAATCCCCAGTGCCGCAAAAAAAAAAAAAAAATAAGTAAAATAAAGAACAAAAAATAGGACTGGGGGTGTAGCTTGGAGGTAGAATGCTCCTGGGTTCAATCCTCAGCGCCCCCCCCCCCAAAAAAAATTACTGAGCCTGGCCTTGAACCTGTGATCCTACTGTCTCAGCCTCCTTAGTACTGAGATCACAGACATGTGCCACCTCGCCAGCTCTTCAAGGGTTTTTGGTGGAGTCTACAACATGTTTGTGTTCGCTCTTCCACACGTAGTGAATCTTTTTTCCTTCTGGCTATTTCTCACTGTCTTTGAGCAGTTTGATGATGATGTTACCACAGTGTGCTTTTCTTTGTTTTGCTTTGGAAATTTTGAGTTTCTTGAATTCTGTGGGTTCATGGTTCACAGCTAATTTGGAAAAGTTTTGGCCATAATCCTTTTCTTTAGAGAAACAAAATTGTTTGTGATACTAGGGATTGAACCCAGGGGTGTTGTACTTCTATCTGTACTCACAGCCCTTTTTAATATTTTGTTTTGAAACAGGTTTGCAATCCTCCTGTCTCAGCCTCCCAAGTACTGGGATTATAGAAGTGCACCACCACACCTATCTCATAATTCCTTATAATCTTGTTGTTCCCTGCCCCACCGTTCTGCTGGGAGTATAGATTCACGTATGTTAGTCTGTTTGATGTTATCTTTTAGGCCCTAGACTATTCCTATTATTTATTCTTTCAGCCTGTTTTGGTTTTGTGTTTAATTTTGGATAAATTCTGTTGCTATGCATTTAAATTCTCTGATTTTTTTCTTTTGCTGAGTCTAATCTACTTTTAATCTCATTTAGTGAAATTTTCATTTACATTATTGCATTTTTGTAAATCTAAAAGTTCCATTTGATCTGTGTACCTTTAATACTGAACATAGTTGTAGTAGCAGGGTGTGTGTGTGTGTGTGTGTGTGTGTGTGTGTGTGTGTGTGTGTGTGTTTTGCTGGGGATTAATCCAGGGGTATTCTACCTCGGAGTTACACCCCAGCCCTTTTTACTTTTTATTCTGAAGAAGGGTCTCTCTAAGTTGCTGAGGGCTTCACTAAGTTACCAAGGCTGGCCTTGACCTTGTGATCTTCCAGTCTCAGCCTCCCAGTTACTGGGATTATAGGTGTATGCCACCGGCTTTGTTTCTCCTTCAGGGATTGTAGTGTCATGGGAGAAGGGTCAATTCCTCACCTCAAGATCTGCGGGGATCCTTGGCTTTCATGATGGAAAAGGATTTCAGCACACACCAGACAGAGGTTTATTTAGCAAAGTGAGAAATACACGGTCAAGGGAGAACAAGAGCCCTCCCAATTAAGAGAGGTACTTCGGGAGTATGGGGCTCTTTAAAAGGAAGCTTTTTCAATAGAAATCTGGGGGGGGGGGGGGGGGTCAGCGTACTGATTGGATTCCTCAGAATCAGCAGACGGCTAGGGTCCTGTTCTTCTTGGAATCTTCAGGGTGATGTTATCTAGTTGATGGACATCACTCAACCGTACCCGTATCATTGCGCCTTGAATAATACCATTTTTTAGACTTCTTTGGTCAGTCTAAAAACAGAATATATGCACAACTCACTGATCATATAGTGGTCTAAGATATTGGACGAACCTTCAGGGTGGAGATGGGGACCCTAGTGTTTTTAGGTTTAAAGCTACAGTCTCCCTTCTCCCTAGTACTTTAGAATATTCTCCTATCCTCCTCAGTGGTTCTACATCACCCAGCATCCAGTGTCTGAAAACTGTTCTTTCATGCATTCCAGCTGGCTTTCTAGCTCCTTGTTGGAAATGGTTATGTCTGGTCCTAGTCATCCCATCATTGCTGCAAAGTTGAAATCCCAGGAATTCATTACAATTGGTCTGTTGGAAAGAACTCTTAGTAACTGAATGCAGCTGTAAATGGCATGCATATGTTAGAAGACTAAACCAGACACCATTTATATGAATTTTTTTGTGAAGTGTAACAGTGTCCTCATCTCCCCCATTCATTTTTATCTTTCCCACTGACTGGAACTGTTCCTGCTCCAAGCACGGTAATGATCACAGTTAGCCCACGCAGTGGTGTAATGACGGAGGTTCAGGTGCTCTAGGAGCTCCCTGGAGGACAGTTATGAGATTATTCCTTGTCACATGATTGCTGGCAGTGTGCAGTTGATGGCCTCCCTTTTCCCTTGTTCTTGTCCTTTATATTAGATTTAAATTTCACTCTTTAGCCGGGCGTGGTGGCGCATGCTTGTAATCCCAGCATTCAGGAGGCTGAGACCGGAGGATCTGGGTTTGCGGCCAGCCTCAGCTACCTAGTGAGACACTCCACAACTTAGTGAGACTCAGTTTCAAAATAAAGAATAAAAAATAGGGCTGGGGGTATAGCTCGGAGGTAGAATGCCCCTGAGTTCAATCCCCAATACTGAATAAATAAATAAATAAATAAATAAATAAATAAATAAATAAATAAATAAATTTCACTCTTGGGAAAGGCCTTGTGAATGTGTTCTGCAGTTTATTTTGTGTGTGTGCACGCATGCATGATGCTGTGGATTGAACTGAGGGGCATTCTACCTCTGTGCTATACCCCCAACCCTATTTTACTTCTATTGTGAAATAGGGTCTCACTGGGTTGATAAAAGTCTCACTCTTTGCTGAGCACTTCTGGAACCTGCGATCCTCCTGTCTCCGCCTCCTAAGTACCAGGATGACTGGTATGTGCCACAATGCCCAGCTTGCAGTTTATGGATCACCTTCTGAGTCCACATGGAAGTCTGTGCTAATAGAACACTGTTCTGTCAGCCAGTAAGAAATTGATATGTGGATTGAAAGAGCCATGTTGAAACAGCAAGGCTGGGGAAACTGAAAGGCATGGGAAAGAGGCCACTTCAGGGTGTGCCTCCCTCTCCACAGGGCCCTGAGTGGAGCAGGCCTGCAGTTTGAAGTGCTCTGTTGGTGGTTCTAAGGACCACTGAGGTCCAGAATAAACATGACTTGGCTCAGTTTAGTCAAGAAGCAAGGAAACTCATGCTTATTTGTATCTGCTTCTTTGGGGGGTTTTTTGTTGTTGCTGTGGATTGAACCCAGGGGCACTCTACCTCCAAGCTACACCCCCAGCCCTATTTATTTATTTATTTATTTATTTATTTATTTATTTATTTATTTATTTATTTTTTGCGGTACTGGGGATTGAACTCAGGGGCATTCTACCTCCGAGCTACACCCCCAGCCCTATTTTTTTATTCTTTATTTTGAAACCGAGTCTCACTAAGTTGCGGAGTGCCTCACTAGGTAGCTGAGGCTGGCCGCGAACCCGGATCCTCCGGTCTCAGCCTCCCAAATGCTGGGATTACAAGCGTGCGCCACCAC
>PVLC010029948.1:0-19834 GCA_004027655.1 Graphiurus murinus
TTTGGGAGGATGGCCATTTTGATGATATTTATTCTGCCTATCCAAGAGCATGGTAGATCCTTCCATCTTCTAAGGTCTTCATCGATTTCTTTCTTCAACTTTTTATAGTTTTCCTTATAGAGGTCTTTTACCTCCTTGGTTAGGTTTATCCCTAAGTATTTTATTTTTTGGGGTGCTATTGTGAGTGGAATTGTTTTTTTGGATTTCTTTTTCAGTGGATTTATGGTTGGCATACAGAAAAGCTTCTGATTTTTTAGGATTGATTTTGTATCCAGACACTTTGCTGAATTTGTTGATCAGTTCTATAAGTTTTTTGGTTGAGTTTGTTGGGTCTTCTATCTATGTTTATAGCTGCACAATTCACAATAGCCAAACTATGGAAGAAACCAAGATGTCCATCGACAGATGAATGGATTACGAAACTATGGGATGTGTACACAATGGATTTTACTCAGCTATAAAGAAGAAAAAAATCATATTATTTGCAGGGAAATGGATACAACTGGAAATCATTATGTTAAGTGAGATTAGTCAGCCACAAAGAGTAAAGAAGCATATGTTCTCCCTAATATGTGGATGCTAGGGAGAAGATGGGGCATAAGAAGGTCTCCAGATGGAAAAGGAGAGACCCTCGATAAACAAAGAAGTTGATTTAACTGAAGGGGATAGACGGGAGGCGGGGGAGGACATCCTAATGTACATCAAGGTTACTCACTAAACCGAACTTGAGAGGGAGGGAGGCCGAGGGAGTGGGGTGGGAATCTAGGGAAGGGGTCAAGTGAGAAATGTGGGCACATATGTCGTTATCAATTTGTACCTAACAAAGATGTATGCTTACAACACACGAATAATAATAATAAAAAAGAAAGCTCATTTTCTTCCTTTTTGAAAAAAAAAAACAGACCTGAGTTATTTAGTATCTTACTTGCTTTTTGTCTCCTATCTATTCACACATGTGTGCACATGTGTGCGTGTGTGTGTTTGTGTGTGTTGCTGGAGATTGAACCCAGGGTCTCACACACCGTAGACAAGTGATCTATCACTGAGACTCACCTTAGCCCCCTGTATCAAGCTTCTGAGTCTGCTCTTTGGCTGAAGGAAAGAATAAGTAGATAAGAAGAAAGTGTTGCTGTAGAACTTTACAGTCTACAGGATTTGGTAATGGTCTCTCAGTTTCCCTGATGGAATGAATTTGAATTGTGTTATATTTAAAGTCCTGTGTAATGATCTTAACATATATTATACTGAACTTGGATTTTATAAAAAGGTATACAGAAATTTTTACAGGAACAAATTAACATTCTACAAAGAAAAGTTGTAAACTAAAATATAAAAAGTCCAACGGAAAAGGCTTTGGAGATACATTGATTTACCACAAACAATTTGCAGGTCCTCCCCACCATCCCAATAGCATAATGCTATATTCTTAAAATATTAGTCTTATTATTTGGGGGAGCAATGCTAGAGATTGAAGCCAGGACTCATGTATTCAAGGTCAGCACTTTACCACTGAGCTGCACCCTTAGCCCCTATAGTCATATTCTTAATTCTAGATGATTTTTCCTTTATTTGTCATAGTTCTTTCCAACTCACTGAAATATGGTCCTTGGTGCTACTAGCCTGTAGCAATATCAGATATCTCTATGATGATACATACTTGGGAGGTTTGCTTTTTATCTTTTGCTGTAAAAAGAATACATATTTTGTTTCCCCCTAAAGCTTTATTGAAGTATAATTGATAAATAAAATTGTATCTATTATAGTGTACAATGTGATGTGTGTATGTGTGTATATATATATATGTATATATATATATATATGAACTGATTACCACAATTTAGGTAGCTAGTATATCACTCATTTGACATAATTACTAATCTTTGATGGTAGGAACATTTTCGGTCAGCAAATTTAAGTATACATTGCAGTGTTACTAACTATAGTCACCAAGTTGTACATTAGATCTCCAGAACTTAGTCATCCTATATAACTAAAACTTTGTACCCTCTGACCAACATCTCCCCATTTCCCCTGCCCTTATCCCCTAATGATCACCATTCTACTTTTTGCTACTTATGAGTTTGACTATTTTAGAATCCACATATAAGTAAGATCTTGCAGTATTTGTCTTTCTGTGCCTGGCTTTTTTGACTTCATATAACATTCTCCATGTTCATCAATATTGTTGCAAACGAGAGGATTTCCTTCATTTTTTTTTTTTTTTTTTTTTTTTTTTTGCGGTACTGGGGATTGAACTCAGAGGCATTCTACCTCCGAGCTATACCCCCAGCCCTATTTTTTATTCTTTATTTTGAAACAGGGTCTCACTAAGTTGCGGAGTGCCTCACTAGGTAGCTGAGGCTGGCCGCGAACCCGGATCCTCCAGTCTCAGCCTCCCAAATGCTGGGATTACAAGCGTGCGCCACCACGCCCGGCTGATTTCCTTCATTTTTAAGGCTAAATAATATCCCATCACACACACACACACACACACACACACACACACACACACACACACACTTTTATCCATTCATCTGTCAGTGGACTCGAGTTGTTTCCATATCTTGGCTATTGTACCTAGTGCTGCAGTGAACATGTGAGATCCTATATTACTTCATGTATTTGTTTCATTTCCCTTAGCTATATAGCCAGAAGTGGTATTGCTGAATCATATGGTAGTTGTACTGTTTTGAGGAATTTCCATGCTCCTTTTTCCTTCCCTCCCTCCTTCCTTTCCCTCCCTCCTTCCCTTCCCTTCTCTCTCCCTTTCTTTTTCTTTTTTTCTAGTGCTAAGAATCAAACTCAGGGCTCATATGTGCTTAGGCAAGCATGCTACTACTGAGCTACATCTCCAAACTTTATACTGTGTTTCATAATGAATGTATTAGTTTATATTATCAACAACTATCTATAAGGATTTCTTATTCTCTATATCCTTCCTAACATTTGTCTTTTATAGATTTTGCAGTAGCCATTCTGACAGATCTGAGACGATATCTCATTGTCATTTTAATTTGCATTTCCTAATGATTAATGATGTTGAGCATTTTTTCATATATCTGTGGGTCATTTACATGATCTTTTTTAAAGAACTGTATATATTCAGATCTCTTGCCCGTTTTTAAATTGGATTACTTTATGTCCTGTTATTGAGTTCCTTTTATACCTTGAATATTAACTCTTTACTAGATGTATTGCTTGTTATCACTTTACACTGTTCTGTGTGTCCTTTGTTGTGCAGAAGGTTTTTTTGAGTTTGATGTAATCCAGTTTATATCTTTTAGGTTCATATCTTAAAAGTCATTGCCCAAGCCAATGTCATATACTTTTTCCCATATTCTTTTCTAGTAGTTTTAATTTTTTTGGTCTTTAAGTTTTTAATTTATTTTGAGTTCATTTTTGTGCATGATGTGAAATAAGGTTCCAATTTCATTCTTTTACATGTGGGTATCCAGTTTTCTCAGTACCAATTATTGAAGAAACTATTAATTTCCCATTGCATATTCTTGGAACTTTTGTCTAAAATCAGTTACCTTGGGCTGGAGCACTTGCCTACTATGTGCAAGGCCCTGGGTTCCATCCTCAGAACTGGAAGGAAAGAAAGAAAGAAAGAAGAAAGAAAGAAAGAAAGAAAGAAAGAAAGAAAGAAAGAAAGAAAGAAAGAAAGAAAGGAAGGAAGGAAGGAAGTTCTCAGGTACACTGGCCTTGTGTCTTTCTGCAGGAATCAGCTTGTTGCCTGAGTCTGTTGGGGCCACCTTGGTGCTAGGTTCTATTGGAGTAGGTCTATACCCTAGGTCCACTAGAGCCTTGGGTCATGTGGCCCAGCTTGGAGCTGGGGCAGGCCTGAAGTCTGTGTTTGGTGTGGCAGCCCTGGTATTGAGGTGTGCCTAGAGCTTGGGTCTGTGGCTGCCAACTTAGAGCCTAGTGATGCAGGTGCTGGCCTAGCATTTGAACAGGCCTGAAACCTGGGGCTTCAGGAGGCAGCCTCATGCAAGGATATGTCTAGAGCCTGGGGCCACAAGGGCAGGACTCAAGTCTTGGGCTTGGGGGTGAGTCTGGACATGGGATGTTCCTGGAGTTTGGGGCCATGAGAAAAATCAACATGCTGGGAAAGTCTGGTTTCACAGTGGTGGGCCTAAGACTTTCAATTTTCTAATTAATTTTAAGATTAAATTTTTAGGAGAATAATCAAAATTAAAGAGTAATAGTCATTGAAAATAAAGTTTACAACTTCCTTGCTTTATTGAAGAAGTTCTTCATGTTCATAACAATTAAAACATCACAAACCTAAATAATATGTAAAGCTAAAGTTCCTATAATCACACTTCCATAGGTGCTCACTATTAACATTTTACTTTGTTATTTTTTCTAAAAATAGTTTTTAAAACTTTTTAAAAATAGTTTTGCACTTTATATAGTGTAAAGAAATCAAAATCATTGAAATACATTTGTGTGATATAAAGAATTGATTAATTTTTCATCAGAATATACTATGAGTAAAGAATATTAATGGAATTAAATAAAGCCAAAGACTATACATAGGAAAAGTCCCAATTGGTGATCTCTTGTTATATTAGAGTCTGTGAGATAAATTGGGAAAATGATAGAAGATATTTGAAGAGGATAACATCCTGGAGAATTGGATAAAACCCTGAAGATATTCTGTAAAAGATAATCTAATATTGACCTTAATAAATATATATATTTTTTTGCGGTACTGGGGATCGAACCCAGGGACATTCTACGTTCGAGCTATACCCCCAGTCCTATTTTTTATTCTTTATTTTGATACAGGGTCTCACTAAGTTGCAGAGGGCCTCACTAGGTAGCTGAGGCTGGCCATGGACCCGGATCCTCCGGTCTCGGCCTCCCAAGTACTGAGATTACAAGCATGTGCCACCACGCCCAACTAATAAATAAAATTTAATGACCTTTGACATACATGTTAGAAACATTTCTAAAGAGGAGAGTTCTTTGCAGGCTAACAACAATGAGAATATTTCTCAACTCCTTGTGTGGGGGCTCTGCTGCCTTTTTCCTAGTAGAATTGAAATAGATCATGGTTTATGCAGACTCCTTCTTTCATGGTTTTATTTTTATATTAATTTAATTAAAACTAAACTTAATTTCCCTAGGTTTTTAGGATGTAAATAAATGATTGGATAGGCAGTATGATGGAGGAAGAGTAATTTTTGAGATCTTTTTCTAATGCTATTTTAAAAAATTGTCTAAATACTAATCTGAAACCTGTTTCAATTGATAGCTAATGTGAGTTGGTTCCCATTGGTTAGGAATAGCTGTTATTAGGATGTAGTATCCTTAAGTGGGGAGAGACATGCATTTCTTTCCTGCTTATATAAAACTTTTAGTATACTTAATGAAATCAAAAAAGCAAAAATTATACTACTGCTTTCTAAACTTATAATTTTTAGGTTTGGTGAACCTGGATTCTATAATTTCCATAGTGAGTTTTTAAAAAGCTATTATATTTACCATATACATAATGTTTAAATATGGGATATTTTAACTTCTCATTGTTCAGCTTTTACTATTGTTATAAATGAATATATATTATCAGAAACAAGAAATAAAGAAAATATCAAAGAAATATAAATGCATTTATATGCACAAAAATTAATAGTCCATTATATGAACCTAAAGAAAATTCATACCAGTTTTAATACTATGTCATATTAATTCATTTGATGTCCCTTCTATTCTTAGCCTGATATGTTGAGAATTTTTTTTTTTTCGGTGCTGGGGATTGAACTCAGCGGCGTTCTACCTTTGAGCTATACCCTCAGCCCTATTTTTTATTCTTTATTTTGAAACAGGGTCTCACTAAGTTGCAGAGAGCCTCACTAGGTAGCTGAGGCTGGCCGCGAACCCGGATCCTCTGGTCTCAGCCTCCCAAATGCTGGGATTACAAGCGTGCACCACCACGCCTGGCTAAGAATTTGACATTATTATATATAGCTATTCAATGTAATCTAGGGGAGTATCTCTGAGGTGGCAGAAAATCTATTACTGATCAACTGTGAACTTGGGTCACTCAACTAAATACTGTGACACAATGTCTTCACCTGAAAAATAAGCACAATATCATCTATGTCACAAGCATAAGAAACATAATAAACATAAGAAACATAATAGTACTTTGTAAATTTAAAGGTATTATATAATCACATACTATGATAAGTTATTAACTCTAAAATGATCAATATATAAAGCCTATTTTAAATGGAAACTCAAAACGATTAGCGCCATCTAGTGGAAATACAATGAATCATCTAACAGCAATTTAATAGAAAAGTATAATTTAATACAGATAACAATGTAGAGCTGGAAGAAATCTTACAGATCATTTAGTTCAGGAATTTATAAGCTATTTTCTCTAGTGCTCTTCAGTTCTGCCAGGAGACTATCAAGATCTCATTTAAGAGGAAAAGGAGTCCTTTATGCACAAATCTCCTTTTTTAATTAAATAGAGAAGTTAGGCTTTAATTCAGTGTCTTTAAAATATATTTTTGTATGATTTTGTTTAAAAATGATTCTTCTCTTTAGAAAAAATAAAAATTCACTGATCTATATAAATTTCAACTTTGTAAAGATAAGAAAATAGAAATTGAGTGAGAATAAGAGATTTATTCAAAGGCACAGATTGGGCATTAGATCTCTAGTCTTTTAGAAATGGTCTTTCTCATCCAGGCATGGTGGTGCATGCTTGTAATCCCAGTACTTGGGAGGCTGAGACAGAAGGATCACATGTGACCTGCCTCAGTGACTTGTGAGGTTCTCCCAACTTAGTGAGACCCTGTTTCAAAATAAAGAAAAAAAATTGGGGTAGGGGTGGAGCTTAGAGATAGATTGCCCCTGGGTT
This sequence comes from Graphiurus murinus, assembly GCA_004027655.1. NCBI lineage: Eukaryota > Metazoa > Chordata > Mammalia > Rodentia > Gliridae > Graphiurus > Graphiurus murinus. The sequence continues at coordinate 6,881 of PVLC010029948.1, forward strand.
CAATCCCCAGTATCACACACAAAAAAAAAAACAAAAAGAAAGAAAGAGTCTTTCTCTGAGGAACAATAGTGATGTCCCCTTTTTCATTCCTCATTTTAATAATAGGAACTACTTTAATAATAATAATAATAATAATAATAATAATAATAATAATAATAATAGTAAATATTTAAATAATATCAGCTACTTTCTTTGGTCAGTATAGTTAAAGATTTGTCAACTTTTTTGATCTTTTGAAAGCACTAACTTTTGTGTTTGCTGATTTTTCTACTCGAACCTTAGTGATTTTTTCCCCTCTGTGTTTGTTTTAGGTTTAGTTTGTTCCTCCTTTTCCATTTTCCTAAGGTGGGAGGTTTGGATATTGATTTGAGATCTTTCTTCTTTTTAAATGTTACAGTTTATAGCTCTTAGTTTTTCTCTAAGCATTGCTTTAGCTATTTCCCTTAAGTTTTGGTATTTTGTGTTTTCCTTCTCATTCACCTCAAGGTATTTTCTAATTCCCCTTGTAATTTATCCTTTGACCACTTGGTTATTTAGGGGTGTGTTGTTTAATTTCCACATTTGCTAATTTCCCCAATTTTTTCTTGTTGTTGATTTTTTTTTTTTTTTTTTGCGGTACTGGGGATTGAACTCAGGGGCATTCTACCTCCGAGCTACACCCCCAGCCCTATTTTTTATTTTTTATTTTGAAACCGAGTCTCACTAAGTTGTGGAGTGCCTCACTAGGTAGCTGAGGCTGGCCGCGAACCCAGATCCTCCGGTCTCAGCCTCCTGAATGCTGGGATTACAAGCGTGCGCCACCAAGCCCGGCTTGTTGTTGATTTTTAACCTAATTCCATGTGGTCAAAGAACATACTCTGCATAATTTCAATTCTGTTAAATCTAACTCAGCTTTGTCTAGCCAGTGTATGTTCTATTCTGAAGTATGTTCTATGTGCAATTGAGAAAGATATGCTGTCTCCTATTATTGAGCAGAATATGCTATGGATGTATGTTATGGTCTAATGGATTTATAGTGTTGTTCAACTCTTCTATATACTTCTTGATATTCTACTTAGTTGTTCTATTCATTATTGAAAGAGGGGTATTGAAGACCTAACTATTATTGTTGAATTATGTATCTCTCCCTTCAATTTTTCCAGCTTTTGCTTCATGTATTTTGAGGCATATCTAACTGTTATGTTTTCTTAATGAACTCTTTCTTTCTTTTTTTTTTTTTTGCGGTACTGGGGATTGAACTCAGGGGCATTCTACCTCCGAGCTATACCCCCAGCCCTATTTTTTATTCTTTTATTTTGAAACCAAGTCTCACTAAGTTGCGGAGTACCTCACTAGGTAGCTGAGGCTGGCTGCGAACCCGGATCCTCCAGTCTCAGCCTTCCAAATGCTGGGATTACAAGCATGCGCCACCACGCCTGGCTCCTAATGAACTCTTTTTTCACCATTATAAAATATCTCTCTTTATAGACTTTTTGTGATACTAGGGATTGAACCCAGGGATGTTCTACCTGCAAGCTACACCTCTAGCCCTATTTTATGTTTTATTTTGAAACAGGCTCTCAGTAAGTTTCTGAGGGCCTCACAAAGTTGTTGAGGCTGGCCTCAAACCTGCAATCCTCCTGTGTCAGCCTCCCATGTACTGGGATTATAGGTGTGCACCACTGCACCTAGGAGACATTTTTTGTCTTGAAGTCTATTTGTTCTGATAATAGCATAGCCACTCTAAATCTCGTATGGTTGTTGTTTATATGGTATATTTTATTCTATCCCTTTACTTTCAACCTATTTGTATCTTTGAATCTGAAATGTGTCTTTTGTAGATAGCATATAGTTGATTCTTTTTTATTTTTTTGTGGGACTGGAGATTGAATCCAGGGGTGTTCAACCTTCAAGTTCCACCCCCATCTCGGGTCTCACTAAGTTGCAGAGGGCCTCGCTAAGTTGCTGAGGCTGGCAACTGTGATCCTTCTGTCTCAGCCTCCCAAATACTGGGATTACAGGTGTATGCCACCACACCCAGCTAGTTGAATCTTTTTAAAAAATCTATTCTGAAAATCTCTGCCACTTGTATTGTTTAATCTATTTATGTTTATGTTAATATTAATATAGTTGGGTTACATTTGATATTTTGCATGCGTCATAACTACTTGTCCTTGTCACCCATTACTATCTCCTTTTGTATTGATTAGATTTTTAAACCTAATGAATTTAGGTTATATTCTGGTAAAATATACAGAACAAAATTTGCCCTAAACCACTTTAAGTATTTAATGAAGTGGTATTAATTATATTTACAATATTGTGGAGTCATACATCACCACTATTTCCAAAATTTTTTTATCACCTAAAACAGAAATTCTGTAACCTTTAAGTAATTATTCACCTTCTTTCCCTCACTCCCCATCCTCTGCTAACCTGTCATCTACTTTCTGTCTCTATGAATTTGCCTATTCTAGATAGTTCATATTTTCTCATGTATCTGACCTATTTCACTTGGCATAATATTTTGAAGGATCATCCACTGTGTAGTATGTATAAGAGTTTTATTCCTTTTTTAACCAATAATTTTTATTGTGGTAAAATATACATATAAAGTTTATCGTTTTAAAGTATATAGTTTGAACCCGGGCGTGGTGGCGCACGCTTGTAATCCCAGCATTCGGGAGGCTGAGACCAGAGGATCTGGGTTCACGGCCAGCCTCAGCTACCTAGTGAGGCACTCCGCAACTTAGTGAGACTCAGTTTCAAAATAAAGAATAAAAAATAGGCCTGGGGATATAGCTCGGAGGTAGAATGCCCTTGAGTTCAATCCCCAGTACCACAAAAATAAATAAATAAATAAATAAATAAATAAATAAATAAATAAATAAAGTATATAGTTTGATGACAGTAAGTACGTATAATCATTTCCAGAACTTTTCATCATCCCAAACAGAAACTACCCATTAAACAATGACTCTTCATTCATTCTCATCTCAACCCCAGTTAATCCGTCTTCTACGTTTGTCTCTATGACTTTGCATATCCTAGGTACCTAGAATAATATAATACTTGTTTTTCTGTATCTGGCTTGTTTTACTGAGCATAATGTTTTCAAAGTTCATTCATATTGTAGCATGCATCAGAATTTTATTGCTTTTATGGGTAAGCAATAGTTCATTGTATGGATATACCATATTTTGTTTATCCATTCAGCTGTTGATGGAAATTTTGGTTATATTTTTCTTCTTGCTATGCTGTTGTTATAAGCACTGGGTAAGTATCTGCTGGAGTCCCTGATTTCAAGTGTTTGGGGTATATACCTAGAAATGGTATTGCTGGTTTTAAGTGAATATTTTATACTATACCATTTTAATTTGTTTAACAAGTATTTCAATTTTATAATCTTTGAGTTATCTTTTCTTATGGTTGCTCTAAGGGCTTATAATATACATCTTAATTTATTAGAATTTATTTCAGATTTATACTAACTTTATTCCAGTAAGATATAGAAACTTCACTCTTATAGAGCTCTATCCTTTTATTGTGATTATTATTATTATACTTATTAAGTTTATATATGCATAAAACTCAATAATACATGGTTATAGTCATTATTTTACATCTTTAAAGAAGATTAGAGAAGGAGGGTACAAATTTATTTATGGATTTTTATTTTTATTTATTTATATTTTTTTGCAGTACTGGGAATGGAACCTGGGGCATTCCACCTCTGAGCTACACCCCCAGCCCTATTTTTTATTCTTTATTTTGAAACAGGGTCTTGCTAAGTTGTGGAGGGCCTCACTAAGTTGCTGAGGGTGGCCGAGAGTCTGAGATCCTCCTGTCGCAGCCTCCCAAGTCCTGGGATTACATACATGCACCACCACACCCAGCTATTTATGGAGTTTTAAATTTCAAACTTTCTGTAGCTTTTGGTTCACCTTCCGTTTTGTGAATTATCATCTGGTGTCATTGCCTTACTGTAATTACAATTTCTTTCCTACTCACCCTTTTGTGTTGAGCCCAACAATAAAATTATGTATATTTTTATGGAGTTGCTTTTTTATATGTTAAGAAAGAAAAGTGGAAGAAATTCGTACGCCTACTTACTTCTATAATTACTATCTAATTACTTTACCAGCGCTCTGGTTATTTAATATGAAATCATATTATTGTCTGGAGTCATTTGCTTTCATCTTGAAGAGTCTCCTTTTGTATTTCTTGTAAAGCAGATTGGCCAGCAAGAATTTATCATTTTAAAAAATCTAAGAATGAGAGGGACTCCAGATAATGGAGGAGAAACCTCAGTGGAGCCAGGAAAGTAGTCTAAGGAAAGGGGAATGGAAGATTGAGGTTCATTATTGGAAATACTACTATTGACTGTGTGTACATATGTGAAAATTCCAATGTCATTCTCAGTCCTCTGTATGGAAAGGGGGGAGATGGGGAGGCGGGTGGGGCACCAATTGCTGTGCGCATGTATGTCATTGTCAACATGAGTTACATTACAATGTGAGACCATAATGCATCAATAAAAGCACATAAAAATCTGGGAATGTATTTATTTAGTCTTCATTTTGAAAGTTTTTATAGATATAGCATTCGTATATGATAGTTTTTTTTTTTCATTTAAGAACTATGAGTACATCAACCTGCCTTCTTGACTTCACGAGTTCTGATGAGATTTCAGTTATTATTTTTATTGCCTCCCTCTTTCCCTCCCTTCCTCTCTTCTCCTTTCCCTCTTTCTTTCTTGGCGTTTCACCTAGGGGCATTCTACCTCTGAGTTATACCCCAAGCACTGTTTTATTTTTTTATTTTGAAACAGGGTTTGCTAAGTTACTGAGGCTGGCCTGTGATCCTCCTAACTCAGCCTCCCAAATACTGGGATTACAGGCATGTGTCACACCTGGCTTATTCCTCTTTTCGTGATGAGTCATTTCTTCTTTTAATATTTTCTTTCTATCTTTGATGTTCAATAATTTGACCATCATGTGTCTGTCTGGGTGTGGATTTTTTAAGGAGATGTGTGGGTTGAACCCAGGGTCTTACAGGTACTAATAAGCGTGTGCTCTACCAATGAGGTCCACCCCAGCCCTATGTGGATTTCTTTGTATATTTATCCTAATGAAGGTCATTGAGTTTCTTGAATGTATAGTTTAGTGTTTTCCATCAAATTTGGGATGTTATCACCATTATTTCTTTGAATATATTTTCTCTCTTCTTTCTTTCTGTTTCTTCCATTCAGTATATGTAGATGTGCTTAATAGTATCCCACATGTCTGAGCCTTTGTTGATGTTTCTTCATTTTTTTCTTGCTTGTTCTTCAGATTCGTATAATTTCTATTACTCTAATTTCAAGTTTATTTTTTGTTTTGACTGCTTAAATCTATTTTTGAGCCCCTTTATTGAACTTCTCATTGCTATTCTTTTTGTTGTTGTTGTTTGGTACAAGAGATTGAATCCAGGGGCATTCTATCTCCAAACTACATCACCAACCATATTTTATTTTTCATTTTGAAACAGGCTTTCACCAAAGTGCTGAGGATCTCCCTAAGTTGCTGAGACTGATCCTCTTGTCTTAGCCTCCTAACTGCTAGGATAACAGGCCTGTGCCACTACACCCAGCTCTGCTTTTTAACATCAGAATTTTTCTTTTTAAAAAAATGCTTTTATTGCCAGAATTTCAAGTTGTTTTTTTCTTATAATTTATATTTCTTTTTTTCAGGGTACAGCTTTTAATAGGAGACAGAGAAAGCCAGCAGGGCTCCCACACAGGGGAGAGGTTCCAAAAGGGTCACTGTACCCTGGTGTTCATGCTTGGCCTTGCTTACCGCTGCTACCAAGGAGACACCATGGAGTTGCTGCTGCAGCTACTCTCGCTGCTGGTGGTACAGAGCTCCGCTGCTGAGGCTGCAAGTGTTCTGCTTTTACTGGTCATTGCTGGTGTTGTTCCTCTCCTAGCTGTTCTGCTGGCCACTGCTGCTCTGTTTTAACAGAGTTACAGCTCTACAAGGATTCCTACTCTGTTGCTGCGATTGTAGTTCTCATTATTTGCTCTAGCAACCTCCTTCCTGCTGGTCTCTGCTGCTCTGTGGAGGAGAACTTATATAGCTTGGCAACTCTTCTGATTGGTCCTTAGATCTGAGACCTGATTAGTCCATTTTCAATCCTTAGATCTGGACCCTGATTGGTCCATTTTCAATCCCTCATTTGAATTCCTGATCAGTCTCAAACTAGAAGTCAGGGAGGGCTGCTGGCCTCAGTTTTTTTTAAATTAATTTATTTATTTTTTCAGCACGGATTTTTTATACATTTCTTGAGTATAACAGGGTTACATAGACACTTATGACATATCAATCATTGTCAGATCACAAATAGCACCACTTCTTCGTTTTACACTATAGCCCACATTCTTAACATAGCTTGGTAAAGCAAACTTTCTAGAGTCATAAACCATACTCCCTTAGGGTCATATATTTACTTTCTAAGAAGTAGGAGGGTCTTTCATCTACGCATCCTAGGGGCAATCTCCAGACTTCGAGACGCCAATGTAGCCATAGCAGAAGAGTCAGTATAATTGCTCATATATGCAGATATAATTTATATTTCTTAATTGATGTACTCTTAATTTTTATATGCTAAATAATTATTGTCACACCTTCCTGTAAGTATTTAAACATGGTTTCCCTTAGTCCTTTGAACAAATTTGTAATAGTTGCTTTGAAGTCTTTATCTACTAAGTGCAACATTTGGGCCTTCTCAAAGGTTGTTTTTATTGTCTGCTCTTTTTCTTCTCTATGGATCACACTTTCTTGTTTTATTGCATGTCTTTTAATATTTTATTGAAAATGAGACACTTTAGATAATACATTGTAGTAAGTCTAGGGACTATTTCTCCCCTTTTGGAGCTTTTTTATTTTTGTTTTTGTTTTCTTGGTGCTAGGGATTGAACCCAGAGGCATCCTACCTCCAAGCTATACCATCAGCCAAATTTTATTTCTTATTTGGAAATAGGGTCTTACTAGGTTGCTGAGAACCTCACCAAGTTGCTGAGGCTGCTGAGTACTGAGATTACAAGCATGTGCCACCACGCCTGGCTAGAGCTTATTTTTGTTTATATTGTTTGGTCATTTGGCTGGACTAATTTGGTGAAATTTATTTTGGTCATAGCATGTAGCTTCTGATGTCTCTGGTCTAGAGTTTTCTCTCTTGTTTTTGTTTTTCTCATGGCTTCCTAGAGGTCATCCCTGCATTTACATGATCCACTTATTGGTCAAAGGTTGTGCTTAAGTACACATACCTGTTTAATGTGTGCTTGTTTAGAGGCTGCTTTCACAGTGCAAGGAATTTATTGTTTTGTTGGGCATTAATCCAGAGACCAGGAACTCATGAATTCTCTTTCCACACTTATGACTGAAAGAGCACCATCTTGGACCTGCACTTAGTCTCTCAGACCCTTAGGAATGAGGTTGATTTGACTTTTAAGCTTAGCTTCCTTGCAGACACCCTTCATCTTAGCTTAATTTTCTGTTGGTATTTGGTCAGAGACTCTGCTTAAGTCCCTTGAGCCCCATAGGCTCAGGGCTCTTTGCTGATGGATCTGTGTAGGCTTTAAGTAATGTTTTCTAGTCTGCCTACTACCTCTGGCTGTGCCTAAGTGGGTGCAGCCTAGCAAATGTGCACAACCTTCTGGACCCTCAGGGATAAATGTGACCTCAGAGGTGTTATTCTTGGATGTTTCTTTCTCTGGTTCACTCTACTAATATACTGGCTGGCCTGCTGTTTCCCTTGCTACTATTACCCTAGCCCCCTCTTACTTTCTTCCCACTAAGATCTCCATTGTTTTCAACAATGTCTTTCTTAGACATGAACTTCTCCATGTTCTGTTCAAATAAAATTGGTCCCCTGAGGGAGAAGTGCAGAGATCTTCCTATTAACTGCTTGCCTTTCCCACTCTGGAGCAGAAACTGTGCCACATGGCTAGAGCTAGGGGCAGGGGTTGTGACATGCTTCTTCTGGAATGACAACTCAGATTTATGAGTGGAAGCGGAGAGGATGTTAGCCTCTGGTTTTCTCAGTGTGCTCTCCTGGCATGAAAGCTCTGCCCTATGAGTCATCTATGGGAAAGGTGGTTGGAGTCTCAATATTCTTTTTGTATGTGTGTGTGTGGCACTGGAGATTGAACCCAGTGGCATTATACCTCCAAGATATTACCCCAGGCTGAATTTCTGCTTTGTTTTTGAAACGGTCTCTATAGGTTGCTGAGAGTCTCACGATGTTGCTGAGGCTATTCTCAAAGCTGTGTTCCTCCTGTCTCAGTCTCCCAAGTACTAGGATTACAGGTGTATGCCAATGTGCCTAGCTAGAGTCTCAGTATTCATGACCTGTCATACTCATAGGAGAGTCCTTCCCCTAAGTTTAAGAGCTGAATGTGCAAAAGAAGCCAAGTCCTCACAATTGTGCTTACCCCAAATAGTACTTCCATAACTCAGGTTTTAGAATGGTTAGAAAGGCTGGCAGCCTACTCCTGAGGTGAAACCAGAGGATAGGATACTGGAAGCTAGAGAGAGAGGGAATTTCCATCTTTTGGCCTGCATCTATCTGGTATAGTTTCCATCATATAGAGCCAGGATGAATGGAAGTGTCGTGGGACAACACGGTGTCTCTCGTGGGTTCTTGGCCTCCGTGGTGAAAAGAATTTCAACACGCGCCAGATAGGGACAAAGGCAGAAGTTTTATTTTAAGGAAAGGCACAGGTACACAAGGGAAAGGTCACAGATCACCTCAGGAGTCTCCGGGATTGCAGCTGGGAACAAGAGCGCGTGGCAGAGAGTGGGTGTGTGGAACTCTCTTCCTTTTTATATCACATCTGGAGAGGGGCTGGCTTTTGGGGTTCAGGGTGGAGAATCGGGAACCTGGGGAAGCATGAGATATTGGTATAAAAAAAGTGGGAAAAAACCCCAGGTAGGACTATTAGGAGTGGAGACAGGAAGTCTGGGATACAGAGTCTTTCTTACAATAAGTGTGAGTGGCTTCCTTTTGAGAGGCAAATGAAGCTCTGAAAAATCACCTCAGGGACTTCCAAAATGGAGTCAGCCCACTGTGAATAAGCCTTGCTTTTTAGGATGAGCAAACTCTATTGAAACAAAGCCATTTTCCTTTCCTTCCCAATCTGTCTCCTTTCTGCCTAAAATTTTATTCCTTCTATTCTACCTCATCAGAAGGAAGTTGTAGCTCAAATGCCACAGATTCTCATTGTTCATATTGAGATACTGAGATTTAGGTTTTCATAAATAAATATTTCCCCATTTTTATATGCCCTTATGATAAGTTTTAGAGACCAAGTGGTTGTTTTAATGAATTTTCCAGATGAACAGTTGTTTCCCTGGGGTGAGGGTCCAAAGAGCTCCTCAAATCACTATTGCCAGAGTTCCACCTGTTATTGGTTATACTAAAGACTGGAAGTAAAAGTTTAGTGTTCCAAACCAGACCTCTATGACATAGGGTTTACAATGACTAGATCAGCATTATGTTTTTTGTAGCAACCTGAAATCTTAGTTTTCTCAGTTCTGGGTCTTTTTAAAAAAAGTTTTTATATTTCAAAGTATTGTCTTCAATTCACCAAGATTTATTGGCATAATTCCTGACCAATGGTCAGTGATCTTTATTTTGCTTTCTCAGTTTTAGATTTTGAAACCCTGCGACTCATATTAATATATTATTTGTGTTTATCAGAATGTCCAATAGAAAATACTGGTTGGTAATTAAAACAGTGAATAGAAAGTCAAATTTCTCTGCTCTTCATCCCTTCACTCTCATTTTACTATTTATTTATTTACTTATTTATTTGTTTGTTTGTTTATGGTGCTGAGGATTGAAGCCAGGAACATTCTACCTTCAAGCTACATCCCTAGTCCTATTTTTATTTGGAAACAGGATCTGGCTAAGTTGCTAAGGGACATGCTAAGTTGGAGAGGCTAGATTTGAACCTGAAATCCTCCTTTTTCAGCCTCCCCAATACTGGGAATACAGGCATGCACCACTATGCCCAGCCATTCTCACTTTAAATATGATCTAGAATGTATTAGAAATTACTCATACTTTGTTGGTTCATTAAACTGCAAAATGGAACTAATAGTGCTTCACAAGGGTATTGTAAGGCTTAATGAATATTGCTAATGCATTTATTTCTTTGAGAATAGCTGTACTTATTTTTAAAATATCATAATTTTTAGATTTGAAGATATTCCCATTAAGTAAAAGCTTGTATACATGTGTATAATATTTGAATGTAGTATATATACTTATAGCCACATGGAAAAGAACATTAATATAACTAAAATGTTGATTTATTTGGTATTTCTTGAGGAGATTGTGGTTTTCTATAAGAAAAAATATTAGCTGAGTATGGTGGTGCACGCCTGTAATTTGAAGGCTGAGACATGAAGATCGCAGGTTTGAGGACAGCCTCAGCAAATAGACTCTCATCAACTTAGCGAGATCTTGTTTCCTAATAAGAAAAAAAAATCAGGCTGGGGGTGTAGTTTGAATGTAGAATGCCTTTAAGTTCAATTCCTAGTACCACACACACACACACAAAATAAAAGTATTAGAAAATACTGCTATATAAACTTGACTTTTATGTATTACTTGGATAGCAATTTGTTTTAGTGCAAAATAGAAAAGTTGGACTAAGCTGGGCATGGTGAAGCATGCCTTTAATCCCAGTCCTTGGGATGCTGAGATAGGAGGATTGCAGGTTTGAGGTCAGTCTCAGCTACCTAGTGAGATCCTGTTTCAAAATAAAAAATAAAAAAGGGCTGGGGATATAGCTCTGAGGTAGAATGTTCCTAAGTTCAATCCCATATGCCAAAAAAAAAAAAGAAAAGAAAAAAGAAAAAGAAAAAAAAAGTTGAATGAAGTTTGATTTTACCATTTTCTTTCTAATATATAAGCTTAAAAATTATGTATACTTTGAAATGAATACATATATGTATGTGCACATATAGTTTCCTTTTTCATGCTAGCCAAAGTTATAACATTGGGAAGATGGATAAGAATTGTATTGGACCAGACATGCTGGTAAGGATCATATTAAATATTGGAGAAGTAGGTTGAAGAAATATAGTTTGTTATTGTTATGATTTTCTAATAGTGAACCCCCCTATTTGTAAGTTGCTTATCTACTAGTAATATTATTAAACATCTTAGTGCACTAGTTTCCATAAAATTTATATAGTGATATAATATACCCCATGGCCTCATAAAATAGCCATGAATTTATATATGTAAAGCACTTTGAATAATGTTTGATTTAAATTTTAGCTTTCTTTACTATATACTAAAAATTCCAGGTTTCTCCCAACCACCCAGATAGAACATGTTTGGGTATGGGAGTTAATTTAATATTTAATTGAGCAAAATTTGATTATGTAAATAAATATGATAAAATTATTTTTTAAATTTTTTATTTTTTTTTTAATTTTAATTTAATTTAATTTTTTAGCATGGATTTCTTATACATTTCTTGAGTATAAGAGGGTTGCATAGACATTTATGACATATCAATCATTATCAGATCACAAATAGCACCACTTCTTCATTTTACACATATAGCCCACATTCTTAACATAGCCTGGTAAAGCAAACAATCTAGAGTCATAAAACCATACTCCTTTAGGGTCATATCTTTACTTTCCAAGAAGTAGGAGGGTCTTTCATCTACGCATCCTAGGGACAATCTCCAGACTTCGAGACACCAATGTAGTCATAGCAGAAGAGTCAGTATAATTACTCATATATGCAGATAGCAACTGCCGGGGGGGGGGGAAGGGCCCAGCTGGGCTCCCACAACTCCTCCGTTTTTATTTTAAAATGCATGAAGGACTGTGCCTGTCTTAGGTCGTTTCCTACCAGGTGCTTAATCTTACCCGTCATGGGGTCTCGATGAGTAATTCAACGAGCCCTGTCTTAGGTTGATTTGCCCTGGGAAAATCGAACCCGTCATTGACTACCAGGCCCTGTGTGAGGCAGTGCTTGCAGTTTTATTCCATGTAAATCTGCTCATATACTAACATAGGCATTGATCACAAGGTATACATCAAGTGGTAGATTGCATAAACCTAGAATGACTATTGCTGTTGCTACGATAACTCCTCCTAGCAAAGAGGTAAACGAGGGCCAGGTAGTGACCAAGGCTTGAAGCCGATCTACAAATGTCTTAGCTGTTTCTGCCAGGTTAATAGAAGTGGGCTCCGAATTACATAGATCCAAATTCTCTGGGTGTAGCTTTAACAAATCTTTTTTTTTTTTTTTTTATCTTTCCCTTATTTGGTGCATTGTAATTACACATCTTTGTTAGGTACAAGCTAGTATACGTAAAGACATCCATACACACATTTCTCATTTAACCCTTCCCCAATTACCGCTCCACTCCCTCCTCCTCCCTCCTTCTCAAGGTCAGTTTAGTGATTGACTTAGATGTGTTCATAGAAAGTACATCATGTTCATTAGGGTGTTCTCCCTACCCCCTTCACCTTCCGTTAAGTCAAATTCTTTGTTCACCTAAGGATTCTCCTTCATCTGGAGTCCCTCTTATGTCCCATTTTCTCCCTAGCTTCCACATATTAGGGAGAGCATACGATTTTTTACTTTTCATGACTGGCTAATCTCACTTAACATAACGTTTTTCAGTTCCATCCATTTCCCTGCAAATGACATGATTTTGTTCTTCTTTATGACTGAATAAAATTCCATTGTGTACATATCCAATAGTTTTGTAATCCATTCATCTGTTGTTGGACATCTTGGCTGGTTCCATAGTTTGGCAATTGTAAACTGTGCAGCTATAAACATAGATACACATGCGTTGGTCTGATAGTTTGGTTTCCTTCCTTTTGGGTAGATACCCAGTAGAGGTATCGCTGGATCATATGGTAGGATCATTCCCATTCGTCTGAGGATCCTCCA
>PVLC010029949.1:0-19845 GCA_004027655.1 Graphiurus murinus
CCGCAAAAAAAAAAAAAAAAAGATTAGGTAGCTGAGGCTGGCCATGAACCCGGATCCTCCGGTCTCAGCCTCCCAAATGCTGGGATTACAAGTGTGCACCACCATGCCTGGCTGTATTTTTTTTTAATTTTTATACAGTGTCTCACTAAGTTGCAGAGGACCTCACTAAGTTGTTGAGACTAGTCATGAACCTGTGATCCTCCTGTCTTAGCCTCTTAAGTACTGGGATTAGAAATGTGTGCCACCACACCTGGCCCAAATACTGATTTTTACCAGTAGCAAGCAAAATGAATAAAATTAATTATAGTTTGTTTAGTGGCATCTAATACCAAATGATAATAAAAATGTTGATAATGATGAAAAAGGCAATAATTAGTTTGCAACGTAGGATACACACACACACACACACACATTAGGAATCCTGGCAGTTTAAAAAATGAGGAAGTATTGTATGGAAAGATGATTTGGAAAAACTGCATTGTATGGAAAGACCATTAGATGGAAAGAACTACAGGATTTCACTTAACCAAGTGAAACAGAGTTGCTGACAGGACCACACTGTTACCTTTTATGGGAGAAAATGAGGGGAATGAGAATGTATGCTTGTATTCACATAAAGAAACTGAACAATGCCCAGTAAAATCAAGTGATTTTTTGTTGTTGTACTGGGCATGGAGCCCAGGGGCATTCTTACTTCTGAGCCACACTCCCAGCCCTATTTTATTTATTTGTTTGTTGTACTGGGGATTGAACCCAGAAGCATTCTACCTTTGGACCACACCCCCTACCCTATTTATTTATTTATTTTTTTCAGTTTTTAAACAGGGACTTGCTGGATTAATGGGAGTCTCACTACTTGCTGAGGATGTCTTCAAACCTGGGATCCTCCTGTCTCAGCCTCCCAAGTGCTGGGATTACAGATGTGTGCCACCATGCCTGGCTTAAAGTGGTTTCTTATGACAGGAAATGCAGTGGATAGGAGGGACAAGTGTAGGAGGGAGACCTCAACATAAACTTTTTTTTTTAAGTGCTGGGAATCAAACCCTGGGCCTCCGGCATGCTAAACAAATGGTCTACCACTGAACTATTCCCCCAGTCTCAAAATATACTTGGTTTTGGAGCCTTGTGAATATTACCTGTTAAAAATAAAGAACAGCTGGGCATGGTAGTGTACATCTGTAATCCCAGTACTTTGGAGGCTGAGACAGGAGGATTGCAGGTAAAGGCCAGCCTCAGCAATACAGTGAGGCCCTTCACAACTTAGTGTGAGACTCTTTCAAAATAAAAAATAAAATAGGGCTGGGGGTGTAGCTCAGAGATAGAATGCCTCTGGGTTCCATCCCTGGTACCACCAAAAAAATAAAGAGAATAGGACTGTGGGTGTAGCTCAGAGGTAGAATGCCCTTGGGTTCAATTCCCAGTTCCCAAACAAAACAACAAAAAGAGAACAATGTAGCCCTGTTTTGGTGTAAGCCTGTAATCCCAGTACTTGGGAGGCTGAGATGGGAGGATCATAGGTTTGAGGACAACCTCAGCAATGTAGCAATCCTCTCAGCAAACCTAGAGGGAGACCCTATTTTTTTTTTTTTTCGGTACTGGGTGTTGAACCCAGGGGCATTCTACCTCCGAGCTATACCCCCAGCCCTATTTTTTATTCTTTATTTTGAAACTGAGTCTCACTAAGTTGCGGAGTGCCTCACTAGGTAGCTGAGGCTGGCCGCGAACCCGGATCCTCCGGTCTCAGCCTCCCAAATGCTGGGATTACAAGCGTGCACCACCACGCCTGGCTGAGGGAGACCCTATTTCAAAACAAAAAAATTAAAATGATAGGGAGTATACCTTGGAGGCAGAATGCTCCTGGGTTTAGTCCACAGTACCATAAAATAGAACAAACCTCAAAACTGTGCTGAGGGTGTAGCTCAGTGACAGCACTTGCTTAACATGCATGAGGCCCTGGGTTTGATTCCCAGAACTGCAAAAACAGCAACAAAAAAACCCAGATATGGTGGCCCACACCTGTAATTCCAGTACTTGTAAGACTGAGACAGGAAGATCACAAGTTTGAGGACAACCTCAGCAATCTAGTGAGACCCTATTTCAAAATAAAAATAATAAAATAGGGCTGAGGGTGTAGCTCAGAGGTAGAATCCCCTAGGTTTAGTCCCCAGTAAACACACACACACACACACACACACACACACACACACACACACACACACACAGCAATGCTATGCACCTAAATTGATGAGGAAGATGGTGAAAATTAAATTGAGTATAAAAACTTCAGTGCACACAAAACAATGGCCTACACTGGTAAATTGCAGCTAAAGTAATTATCAGACTAACTGGGATCATTGCTGCTGGGAAATATGGGAGGAGATGCTGTATGGTACAGCTACCTTGTCCTCTTTGACTGGGGAATACTTAGGACTAAAATCATAATAATGAAGCTGAGTGTGGTAGCGCACATCTGTAATCCCAATACTTGGGAAGCTGAGATAGGAGGATTGCAGGTTTGGGGCCAACCTCAGCAATTCATTGAGATCCTCAGCAACTTAGCAAGACCATGTTTCAAAATACCAGCCTCAGCTACCTAGTGAGGCACTTCGCAACTTAGTGAGACTCGGTTTCAAAATAAAGAATAAAAAAAAATAGGGCTGGGGGTATAGCTCGGAGGTAGAACGCCCCTGAGTTCAATCCCCAGTACCGCAAAAAAAAAAAAAAACAAAAAAACAATAGGAGGGTAGAATGTCCCTGGGTTCACTCACTGCCCCCCCAACCCCTGCAAAAATAATAGTGATTAAATCTGGGATGGTAATCAAGGAGTTCTACAAAGTGTGTTCAAATACATTTTGTGTGTGTGTGTGTGTGTATGTGTATATGTGTATATAAGTATGGTGCTGCTGATCAAACCCAGGGCCTTGTCTGTGGCAGGCAAGTACTCTACCACTGAGCTAAAGCCCCACTTCCCAAATACAAGTTTTCTTCTGTGGTACTGGGAATTGAATTCAGGAGTTTCCTACCTTAGTGCTACATGCCCAGTCCTATTTTATTTTTTATTTGAAACAGAGTCTCACTTAAGTTCCCAGGCTGGCCTCCAACCTGAGATTCTCCTGTCTCAGCCTCCCAAGTACTGGGATTACAGGTACGTGCTACCATGCCTGGCTCCTAAGTATAATTTTAATTGTTATACTTTTTTTTTGTGGTACTAGGGATTGAACCTGGGGACATTCTATCTCCAAGTTACACCCCCAGTCCTATCATTTATTCTTTTTTTTTTTTTGCGGTACTGGGGATTGAACCCAGGGGCATTCTACCTCCGAGCTACGCCCCCAGCCCTATTTTTTATTCTTTATTTTGAAACCGAGTCTCACTAAGTTGCAGAGTGCCTCACTAGGTAGCTGAGGCTGGCCGCGAACCCGGATCCTCCGGTCTCAGCCTCCCAAATGCTGGGATTACAAGCGTGTGCCACCACGCCCAGCTCATTTATTCTTTTTTTAAATTAATTTTTAATTTTTTGGTACTGGGGATGGAACTCAGGTGCACTCTACCTGAGCTATACCTGCAGCCCTATTTTATTTTATTTTGAAACAGTCTTACTATGTTACAGAGGGTCTCGCTAAGTTGCCAAGGCTGGCCGCAAACCTGCGATTCTCCTGTCTCGGCCTCCAACTGCTGGGATTACAAGTGTGTGCTACCACACCATGCTTTATTTTTTTATTTTGAAACAGGGTCTAAGTTACTGAAGGTTTCACTAAATTACTAAGGCTGGCTTCGAATTTGTGACTCTCCTTTTTCTCCCCCTTTTCAACAAGAGGGGAATAGTTAAGAGACCAACAATGAGGAGTCTCTAGGATACCTTCTCTAACTCTGAGCCCCAAGATAACCTATGCCAGGCAGGACAACCACCTTTTTATATTTTTTGATACTGGGAATTGAACCCAAGGGCATTCTACCTCTGAGCCACACCCCTAGCCCTTTTTTTTTTTAATTTTTTTTGTGGTACTAGGGATTGAATCCAGGGGCATTCCACCTGTGAGCTACAACACCAGTCCTATTTTTTTTTATTCTTTATTTTGAAACAGGGTCTCACTAAGTTGCGGAGTGGCCACGAACCGGGATCCTCCGGTCTCAGCCTACCAAATGCTGGGATTACAAGTGTGTGCCACCACGCCTGGCTTGGCTTTTTATTTTTATTTTGAAACAGGGTCTCACTAAGTTACTGAGAGTCTTGCTAAACTGCTGAGGCTGGCCTCGAATGTTGGATCTTCCTGTCTCAGCCTCCCAAGTACTGAGATTATAGGCGTCCACCACACTAGGCAGAACAACTGCCATTTGAGAAGCTTCCAGGTAGCTGGGTGTGGTGGCGCACGTTTGTAATCCCAGCATTTGGGAGGCTGAGACGGGAGGATCCGGGTTCGAAGCCAGCCTCAGCTGTTTAGTGAGGCCCTCTGCAACTTGGTGAGATCCTTTTTCAAAATAAAGAACAAAAAATAGGGCTGGGGGTGTGCTTGGAGGTGGAATGCCCCTGGGTTCCAACCCCAATACTACAAAAAGAAAAAGAAAAAAAAAAAAGAAGCTTCCAGGTGAAGCCTTATTCTTTGGAGAGCAGAGTCTCAAGACAGGGGGTTGGTTGAAGAACTGGGGAAGTGCTGATCATGTGGGAACTTCAGAGAGTATCATGGGAAGTCTGACGTTAGGGCAGAGGTGGATAGGGCAGGGAAGTCACTGCTAAGATGGGTGTATGGAGTCATATAAGGGCGAGAGAATAGGAGGTGAGGGATGACTGAATGGAGAGATCTGCCTTTCAGTATTGATGTGAGAATTGGTTAGCCAGTGGTACACGCCTGTAATTCCAGTACTTGGGAGACTGAGGCAGGAGGAATGGTTCGAGGCCATTCTCAGCAATTTAGCAAGGCCCTGTTTCAAAATAAAAAAGAAAAAGGACTGGGGATATAGCTTAGAGGTAGAATGCCCCTGAGCTCAATCCCCAATACCAAAAATGAATGAATGATGAATGAATGAATAAATGAATGAATAAAATAGAGTGAGTGTTGGTGATTTTAGGCCTAGATGTTGACAGATGCAGACGTTGAAGCTTGGATAGAAAGAAATGCTTCAGCCAGGTGTGGTGGTGTGCATCTGTAGTCCCAGCCACTCTGGAGGACTGCTGAAGCCCAGACAACAAAGCGAGACTCTGTCTCATAAACAAAGCCGGGCATGGTGGTGCAGGATTGTAATCCCAGTACTTGGGAGGCTGAGACTGGAGGGTCACAGGTTCCAAGTCAGCCTCATCTACTTAGTAAGGCTGTTAGCAACCTAGTGAGACACTGTTTCGAAATAAAAAATTGGACTGAGGATGTAGCTAGGAGGTAGAATGCCTCTGGGTTCCATCAAGTACCAAAAAATAAAATAACAAAATAACAAAATTTTCAAGGTCATCTAGCTAGGTAGTTGTTGAGCCAGAAGAAGTAGTTCTGTCTGCCAGCTGCAAAATGGTAGCTGTTTTCTTTGTGAGGCTATTGAAAAACCAATGAGCAGAGGCCCCTGCGTACTGCAGGGCTGTGAGTGACGGGACTGACTGCAGCCTCCCTCTTCCCTGTCTCCCCCTTCCCTTCTCCCCTCTCAAGCAGATGCTTCCCCCTCCCCCGCACAGTGATGTATTTTCTTTCATTGTGTGCCTGAATCCAGCGCAAGCGCTCAGTTTCCAGGGAAGTTGGACAGATGGAAATTGTTGAATAAAATGGCCAAACCTGGTTAATTCTAATCCTCACACTCTTTTTTTGTTGCAACATGAGTACTTTGGAAGAAAAGGGGGGGGGGGAGAGTGAAAGAGAGAGAAAGAGAAAATGAGAATGTGTGTGTATAGTGTGTGTATACCGAGAAATTCAACACATTCATATTCGTTATGCTAACTAATAGGTCTGATCAGATTTCTTTTTTTCTTTCTTTTTTGGTACTGGGGATTGAACCCAGAGGCATTTTAGCTCCAAGCTACTCTCCCAGCCCTTTTTAATATTTCTTTGTTTTGAAACAGGCTCTCCCTAGAGAGTCTCGCTAAGTTACTGAGGCTGGTCTTCAACCTATGATCCTCGTGTCTCAGCCTCCCATGTATTGGGATTACAAGCTGTGCCACCGTGCCCAACTGTCCAACTGTCTGGATAAATTTCTACTTTTTCTTTAATTGTTGATTTCCTCTGGTTCTTTTTTTTTTTTTTTTTGTGGTACTGGAGATGGAACCTGGGGGTATTCTACCTCCGAGCTATACCCCCAGCCCTATTTTTTATTCTTTATTTTGAAACAGGGTCTCACTAAGTTGTGGAGTGCCTCACTAGGTAGCTGAGGCTGGCCGAAAACCAGGATCCTCCGGTCTCAGCCTCCCAAATGCTGGGATTACAAGTGTGCGCCACCACGCCCGGCTTGTTGATTTCCTCTTATTCCCTTATTTATTAATTTTTTGCTAAGCTGAGGAGATTTTTAAATAATCTTCCAACAGTAATTAAATTTACTTTATGAATCATGTCAGATTTGTATTGAACATAGTTAAATGTGTATTTCTTTATCATGTTACCAAAGTTAAATAATATCTATTTTTATCCTAACTTTCAGAGTGAAACTTTTAGCATGTTTTTATGCTTTTACTTTTCCAGTCCCCATTTGCTTGATTCTTAAGAGTTTGTTGAAATTGATATTTTAGTTCTGATCTATTTCCTTACGATCTGCTTCCTGGATTTTAAGTGTTCTTTCTTAATGCATATTACAGTTCTTGGCCACATCACCAGCTTGCTTGCTTGCTTGCTTGCTTGCTTTTTTCTTTTCCTTTTTACAGCACTAGGGATTGAACCCGGGGACATTCTACCTCTGAACTACATACTACATCCCCAGCCCAATTTTTTTTTTTTCGGTACTGGGGATGGAACCCAGGGGCATTCTACCTCCGAGCTACATTCCCCAGCCCTATTTTTAAGTCTTTATTTTGAAACAGGGTCTCCCTAAGTTGCAGAGGGCCTCCTTAAGTAGCTGAGGCTGGCCATGTGAACCCAGATCCTCTAGTCTCAGCCTCCTCTGTAATGGGATTACAAGTGTGTGCCACCACACCCGGCTCCCAGCCCTATTTTTTATTCTTTATTTTGCAGTAGGGTTTCACTAAGTTGCGGAGGGCCTCACTAAGTACCTTAGGCTGGTTCTGAACTTTCTATCCTCCTGTCTCAGCCTCCCAAGTACTGGGATTACAAGCTTGCACCCCCACACCTGGCCATCTCAGAGCTTTTTAAAATTTTGGAACAGGGTCTGGCTAATAAGATACCGAGTGTCTCACTAAGGTGCTGAGGCTGACCCTCCTTTCTCTGCCTCCCAAATACTGGGATTACAGGTGTGCACCACCACATTGGACTTTTCTTTCTTAGGCTTAATGATAAGGTTTAATAGATTTCCTGCCTACTCCTTTTTGTTATTTTACTTTGAGATCTTTATTTTGATCTCATTATTGCAATATTTTGGGTGTTTGGGATTGGGTCCAGGGCCTTACACATGTTAAGTACACACTGTACCACTGAACTGCACCCCTAATTTAATTTTTTTTTTTTTTTCGGTACTGGGGATTGAACTCAGAGGCATTCTACCTCCGAGCCTTATCCCCAGCCCTATTTTTTATTCTTTATTTTGAAACCGAGTCTCACTAAGTTGCAGAGTGCCTTACTATGTAGCTGAGGCTGGCCGCGAACCCGGATCCTCTGGTCTCAGCCTCCCGAATGCTGGGATTACAAGCGTGCGCCACCACGCCCGGCTCCTAATTTAATTTTTGCCAGTAGTTTTACCAGAAAGGAAATATAGGTGGTAATCACAGTCCATTTTTTCAGTATTTTGTACATGTTGAGCATTCTTATTTCCTTATTTTGATATTCCAAAATCCCAAACTTTTTCAATGCTTATGTGATGCAGCAAGTGGAAAATTTCACACGGTGAAATTTTGTTTCATATACACAATTATTTAAAGTATTCCATAAAATTGCTTTTAGACTCACCCTCACCCCCCATATATATATATATTTGTGTGTGTGTGTGTGTGTGTGTGTGTGTGTGTGTGTGTGTGTGTTGTGTGTGTGTTTTACTGGGGATTGAACTTAGACCCCCAGCCCTTTTGATTTTTTATTTTGAAACAGGGTCTTACTAGGTTGCTATGAGTCTTGCTAAGTTGCTGAAGCTGGTCTCAAACCTGTGTTTCTCCTATCTCAGCCTCCCAAGTACTTGGATTACAGGAGTGTGCCCCCACACCCAGCTCAGGCTATATTTATAAGGTGTATGTGAAACAAATGAATTTTTTTAAGATTTGGGACTCATCCCAAGATATTTTATGTATGCATAAATAATCACAAATCAAAAAATGCTGGGATTACAAGCATGTGTGCCACCACGCCTGGCTGCTAATTACATTGTTTACCATTGTTCCTTGGTAATCTGTATAATCCATGTGCCTTTTCAATCTGAAACCTCAAGTCTATCTTCAATTTAGGAAACTTTCATCTATTATTTATTTATTTATTTATTTATTTATTTATTTATTTTGCAGTACTGGGGATTGAACTCAGGGGCGTTCTACCTCCGAGCTACTCCCCCAGCCTTATTTTTTTTTTTTGCGGTACTGGGGATTGAACTCAGGGGCATTCTACCTCCAAGCTACTCCCCCAGCCCTATTTTGTATTCTTTATTTTGAAACCGGGTCTCACTAAGTTGTGGAGTGCCTCACTAGGTAGCTGAGGCTGGCCGCGAACCTGGATCCTCCGGTCTCAGCCTCCCGAATGCTGGGATTACAAGCATGCGCCACCACGCCCGGCACCCCAGCCTTATTTTTTATTCTTTATTTTGAAACAGGGTCTCTCTAAGATGCAGAGTGCCTTACTAGGTAGCTGAGGCTGGCCGTGAACCCAGATCCTCTGGTCTCAGCCTCCCGAATGCTGGGATTACAAGTATGCGCCACCACACCTGGCTTCATCTATTATTTAATGAAATTGCTTTGGTGTGGTGGTACACAACTATAATCCTAGTACTTGGGAGGCTGAGGCAGGAGGATCGTGCGTTTGAGTCCAGCCTCAGCAACTAGACCCAGTTTCAAAATAAAAAATAGTGTGGGGGTGTAGCTTAGAGGTGGGTTAACCATGAATTTAATCCCCAGTACCACAAAAAAAAGAAAAAAAGAAAAAGAAAATGAGTGATTCTCCATTTGTATCCTTTCCACTTTTAGGAATTCTTATTATTTAGATATTAGCTTTCTTTTCCACTTTTGAATTTTATATTTTCGTTCATAATTTCCATTTCTTTGGGTTTTTGTTTTTGGTAAGCTCCTTTTAGCCTTCTAGCTTATTGATTTGGTGGTTAGAGATGTCTGTTCTGTTTTTCACTCTATTTCTTGCATTTCTATTCAATATGAAGTTTTGGGAATCTTTTTCTCAGGACCGTGCTTTTTATGTTCAGAAAACCTTCTCTAGTAAGCTGTGGACCTGACCCCTGAAAGCATAGCCTCCAGTTTGGGAGTCAGTCTTCCTCACACAGTTGCTTTGAAGTATCTTCTTGACTTCCCCTAAGGATTTGCAGTAGTGTTTAACTCTCCTTTCGGGGCCTGCTCTTTGTGTGGTAGCTGCGGGGCCTGCTCTTTGTGTGGTAGTCTGGAGCTGCTCATATATTTGTTTGTGTCTATCTTGACCTCCCAGAACCTCCTCCCTCTCCAGGAATTCTTTTCACCCCCTTGAAGGTGGTGAGAAGGGAAACCATTTTTCCCCAGGAGGCCAGCTGTGAGGGAGATGACAGATGGGACTTCTCTTTGAAGTGGGGGGTAGAGCTCTCTTAGGTTCCTAGACTTTGGCTTTTTTTTTTTTAGTACTGGGGACTGAACCCAGTTGAATTCTACCTCTGAGTTACATAGCTCTTTTTACTTTTTATTTTGAAACAGAGTCTCACAGAGTTGCTGAAGGTGTCACTAAGTTGCTGAGGCTAACCTCAAACCTGTGATCCTCCTGTCTCAGTCGCCCAAGTACTAGGATTAGAGGCATGCGTCACCGCACCCTTCTAAATTCTGGACTATGTTAGGACATGGTTGGAGAATTGGCACTTCTCTCCTCTTTGGATCCAAGAGTGGCAACTTTGGAGACGGTGGCCTGAGCTGGATAGTAGGAAGGGAGAGTTCTTTCCACACGTGCTGAGCATATCTCCCAGGCCTGGCTTGTCGGGACTCCGTAGGTCACCTTCCCGTGCTGCTGGATCTGTCGCCTCAGCCTGGCACTGAAATTGTTGAGGGGCCCCAAGTAGGAGTTGGGTCTGGAGGTGTTGGTATTGACAAGCAACCATTTAGGTCAATCTAAAGAATTCCTTTAAGAGCTGGGCATAGTGGCGCATGCCTGTAATCTTAGTACTTGGGAGGCTGAGTAAGGAGGATCCCAGGTTCGAGACCAGCCTCAGCAACTTAGTTAGATCCTGTTTCAAAATAAAAAATAAGAAGGCTGGGGATGGAGCCGGGTGTGGTGGCGCACTCTTGTAATCCCAGTACTTGGGAGGCTGAGATAGGAGGATCACAGGTTCACGGCCAGCCTCAGCTACTTAGTGAGGCCCTCTGCAACTTAGTGAGACCCTGTTTCAAAATAAAGAATAAAATAGGGCTGGGGGTGTAGCTCAGAGGTAGAATGCCCCTGGGTTCAACCCCCAGTACCACCAAAAAAAAAAAATTAAAAGGCTGGGTGTGTATCTTGGAGGTAGAATGTCCCTGGGTTCAATCCCCAGTAACCCTCCCCCTCCAAAAAAAAATCCCTTAAGAGCCTGGCAGGTGGACCCATGCCTGTAATCTCATTACTTGGGAGGTTGAAATAGGAGGATCATAGGTTCAAGGCCAGAGCACAGTAACTTACCAATTTCTTGTTTCAAAATAAAAAAATAGAAGCTGGGTGTGGTGGTGCATGCCTATAATCCTAGTACTTGGGAGGCTGGGATGGGAGTATTGTAGGTTTGAGGCCAGCCTTAGCAAATTAATGAGACTCAACAACTTAATGAGACCCTATTTCAAAATAACAAATAAAAATGGCTGGGGATGTGGTTCTGTAGAATGCTCCTGGGTTCAGTCCCCAGCACCACAATATAAGTAAATAAATAAAAATAAAAGACAGAACAGGTTAGGGGTATAGCTTATAGTAGAATGCTCCTGGATTCAATAACCAGTACCATACATGTAAAAAAAATTTCCTTAAGATTTGTTTGAATTTCCATTGAAATAATTCTCCAAACATTTTATCCAGTGCCCCTCTGATGCTGTTGTTGCTATTTGCGTCTCTGTTTTACGTTGGCTTTAGACAGACATGATGTTTGAGGCTTCTTAGGTTCCCAGTATGCTCAAGCTTGATTAACTTGTCAGATGTTTCATAGGTGGATGATGGTTCTTTTGTCTCTCCCTCTCCCCTTCCCTCTCCCCCTCTCTCCTCCCTTCTTCCTCCCTCCCTTCTTCTCTCCCTCCTCCTCCCCCCCTCTCTGCAGAAAATAAAAAGCCCGGTAAAGGTTCCAAAGGCTGCAAGAAGGTAAGTTGGCTTTACCTCTACGGGAGGTGTGTTCATTATTGGGGGATCACATGAGTAGATAGTGGGTGACTCTGGACAGTACATCACATTAGAATAATAGATCTTTTTCTCCCTTTCTGGATGGCTGCAATAGAATCAGCAGCATGTATTAAGTTCCCTCCACAAGTCATAATGTGTTTTATACTCGATTTACCTTGGTAGGAATGAGCACCATCTCTTTTGTTTGCAGTGCCTTGGCATATGGTAGGCTAGGCAAGAGCCCTACTGCTGAGCTACATCCCAAGCCCGTCCGTCTGCATTGTTTATTTATTCTTCTTTTGCAGTGTTGGGGGTGGAACCCAGGGCCTTGTGTCATGCTAGGCAAGTGTGGACCGCTGAGCCACACCCCCAACCCTTAGTCCTATTTTTTATTTTGGGGGGGGGGTACTGGGGATTGAACTCAGGGGCATTCTGCCTCCGAGCTATACCCCCAGCCCTATTTTATATTCTTTATTTTGAAACCGAGTCTCACTAAGTTTCAGAGTGCCTTACTAGGTAGCTAAGGCTGGCTGCGAACCCAGATCCTCTGGTCTCAGCCTCTCGAATGCTAGGATTACAAGCGTGCGCCACCACGCCCGGCTAGTCCTATTTTTTAAAATGAGGAAGCTGAGCCTTACAGAGAAAGTTTCTAGGTTCAAGGTAACACAGCTGGGACTTAAGCCCTTCTGAGTCCCACATCCTGTTTCTCATGGAAAGGAGAGAGGCCAGGATATCATCCTGGGCCATCTTTTTTTTTGTGGTACTGGGGATTGAACTCAGAGGCATTCTACCTCCGAGCTATACCACTGGTCCTGTTTTTTATTCTTTATTTTGAAACAGGGTCTCACTAAGTTGTGGAGTGCCTCACTAGGTAGCTGAGGCTGGCCTCAAGCCCAGATCCTCCAGTCTCAGCCTCCCAAATGCTGGGATTACAAGCTTGTGCCTTCATGCCTGGCTCTGGGCCATCTTTAATCTCTTGGTCCTGCTGATAAAGGTTTGGCCTGCCTGGAGAAAGCTTGGGTTCTAACATGTTAACGTGGGTCAAGTTCACAAACTTTAGCCAGCCCTCCAGAATCCTGTAGAAGGCTGCTTAGAACCCAGGATGCTGTGTTCTGCCCCAAAGGTTCTGATTCAGGAGGTCTGACATGGCATCTGAGCAGTTTTATTTCTTTGGTACTAGGAATTGAACCCATGAGCATTCTTTCTCCAAACTATACTCCCCAAACCCCTTAAGGTCTTACTAAGTTGCTGAGGCTGGCCTTGAACCTATGATCCTCCTGTCAGCCTCCCAAGTACTGGGATTATAGGCATGCACCACTGCCTTTGGCTGATGGTTATTTCTTTCTCTCTCTCTCTCTTTTGGTATTGAGGATTGAACCCAGAGACATTCTACCTCCAAGCTACAACCTCAGCCTAATTTTATTTCTTTTTTTTTTTGCAGTACTGGGGATTGAACTCAGAGGCATTCTACCTCCGAGCTACATCCCCAGCCCCCTATTTTTTATTCTTTATTTTGAAACCGAGTCTCACTAAGTTGCGGAGGGCCTCACTAGGTAGCTGAGGCTGGCTGCGAACCCGGATCCTCCCGTCTCAGCCTCCCGAATGCTGGGATTACAAGCGTGCGCCACCACGCCCAGCTTCTAATTTTATTTCTTATTTGGAAACAGGGCCTCACTAGGTTGCTGAGAGCCTGCTGCCGTGCTGGCTGATGGTTCTTTCTTTCTTTTCTTTTTTAATTATTTTTTATTTTTGATGGTTATTTCTAACAAGTCCATTGGCACTGCTGCTGCTGGTCCAAGGAGCCCATTTTGGGAACTGCTTGTCTAGAAAGTTTTTCCCTTGGCCTCTAGGAAACCTTCCCAGCAGCCCATTGCCCCCAACTCTTTCCTGGAGTTCTTCAGCCAGCCCCTTCCTGGCTAGGGAAGGGCAGTCTGTCTCCCATCAGCAGGTAGATCTCTGGGGACAGAGTCCTTTTTGCCCTCCCCTCCCCCAAAGTGTACTCTGAGCAGCAGAGACAGGCAGCTTCCATGGATTAATGAGCTCCATTTGATTTTTTTTTCTTGTGTGGTGACCAGCCTGCAAAGCAACATGGAAAGAAAGCCGCCTCCAAAGTATCTTCTGCTCCCCAGTTTGTTCACTGCAATGATCATGCGAGTCGGGAGGCTGAATTAAAGAAGAAGAGGGTGAGCCTTTACCGTGGGGAAGGCAGAGGGCCCCTGTTTTAGTGCCGGGTTTGCAGAAGCATTGGATGGAAGGGCAGAGGCCAGAGCTGTCAGGAGTCTTTGTGTGTGTGTGTGTGTGTGTGTGTGTGTGTGTGTGTGTGGTACTAGCGGTCAAACCCAGGGACCTGTTACCTCTGAGATACACCCTAGCCCTTTTATTTTTTATTTTATTTTATTTATTTATTTATTTATTCATTTATTTATTTATTTATTTATTTATTTATTTATTTATTTATTTATTATGGTACTGGGGATGGAACCTGGGGGCAGTCTACCTCCAAGCTACAGTCCCAGCCCTATTTTTTATTCTTTATTTTGAAACAGGGTCTCACTAAGTTGCCAAGGGCCTCACTAAGTAGCTGAGCCTGGCCTCGAACCCGGATCCTCCAGTCTCAGCCTCCCAAATGCTGGGATTACAAACGTGTGCCACCACGTCCAGCTCCCTTTTATTTTTTGAAATAGGGTCTTGCTAATTTTCTGAGGGTCTCACTAAGCTGCTGAGGCTGGCCTCAAGCCTGTGATCCTCCTGTCTCAGCCTCCAAGTACTGATATCACGGGCATGTGACCCCACACCTGGCTCAGAGTTCTTAGGGTTCCTGCGGTTTTTTGTGGATGAAGAAGCAGGGAGGTCTACCTGGACATGGGATTTAGTGTCCACATGTGCTCAGCTGCCCCTCACCTTGTAGTACACTGCTCTCTGGCTCCTGTTCCTACCTCTCCATGGAGCACTCTCACATGTTGAGGTGGCCTCACCAGTGCCATCTCTCGCATCATAGTCATAGATTCCTCTTCTTCCCTCATCTTAGTGGATGGAATCTCTGCCTTTGAGACTGTGGTTTCCTTCACGTGCTCTGAGTTTTCTCTTTCCTCTATGACCAGCTTTTTCTAGTCTGTCTGTGTATCTGCCTCTGTCTTTGTCTCTCTCTCTCTATTTTTGGTATTGGGATTGAACCCAGGAGCATTCTACCTCCAAGCTACACCCTAGCCTTGTTTTATTTTTTTTGCTATTTTTTTTTTTTGCGGTACTGGGGATTGAACTCAGGGGTATTCTACCTCCGAGCTACACCCCCAGCCCTATTTTTTATTCTTTATTTTGAAACCGAGTCTCACTAAGTTGCGGAGTGCCTCACTAGGTAGCTGAGACTGGCCGCGAACCTGGATTCTCTGGTCTCAGCCTCCTGAATGCTGGGATTACAAGCGTGCGCCACCATGCCCGGCTCTTTTTTTGCTATTTTGAAACAGGGTCTTGCTAAGTTGCTGAGGCTGGCCTCTAACCTGTGACCCTCCTTCCTCTGGTATTAGCCTCTCAAGGGATTATAGGCATGCACCACCACACCTAGCTTCCAATCTCTTTTGCTGCTCTTCTTCCTGTTTTTTTTTTCTTAAGACAGGGTCTCTCCATGTTGCCCAGGCTGGCCCTGGATTCCTTGGCTAAAGGGGTCTTCCTGCATCAGCCTCCCAAGTAGTTGGACTATAGGCGATCACTATAGAACCCTGCTTCCTCCTCCTGCTTTTTAAATGATGGCATATCCCAGGATCTTGTCCTTTTCCCTTGTCTGGTCTTAAGTGCTTTTCTCTGCCTAGAATGCATTCTCTCTCTGCTTTGTATGCCCTTTTTTATTGTGGTATTAGGGATTGAACCCAGGGGCACTCTACCTCTGAGCTACACCCCCAGCCCTGTTAATTATTTTATATTTTGAAACAGGATTTCCCTAAATTACCACACGCTGCTGGACTTGAACCTGTGATCCTCCTGTCTTGGTCTCCCAAGTACTAGGATTATAGATGTGAAACATCAGGCCTAGCCATGCACCCTCTTTTTATTTTTCTCTGCTATTCTCCTTCCATTCATCTCTCTTGTCTTTTTCTTCTTCTCAAACACTGTCTCCTGCTCTTCTTTCTGCCTTCTCCCTATCCTCCTGCTCCTCTCACCACTGCCATGTTGCACCGTTTTCTCCAACTGTCACCCCTTCCTCCCTTAATCTGCAGACTCAGTGGCTGCAGTCCTAGTGTCCATTTACTTGTTAGGTGGAGGAGATGAGGGAGAAGCAGCAGGTTGCCCGGGAGCAGGAGCGACACAGACGTCGGACCATGGAGAGTTACTGTCAGGATGTCCTGAGACGCCAGGAAGAATTCGAACGCAAGGTGAGAGGGGAGTCCTGGCCCTGGGTGGGATTGGTGAGTTTACTGTCGCTTTGTGAAAGGGGAAGGAAGGAAGGAATGCAATGAAGGGGGAAAGAGTGAGTAAAGATGGAGGGAGGATAAGAGAGAGTAAAAGGCCATTTCTCCCCAGAGCGCGTCTCTTCCAAGCCAGAACCCAAAGACTGGGAGTGTTGGTGGGGTTGGAGTGGGACTAGGGGAGCAGGAATGAGAGCATGCGGAGGATTGAGAGACAGAGGGACATGTGCGGGAGAGCTCATCTTCCTTCTGGGCTTTCCTTGCTGGCATCAGCTCTTGTTTCACACACAGAATGTGCAGTTGCCAAATCAGACATACAGTACAGATTGTGCCTCCTCCACCCTATGTCCCCCATAGATTGTTTTTCTCACATAACTCCCTTAAACACCACTGTGCACACTCAGCCCTCTGGCTGTAGCTCAGGCACGCGCACACACAGAAACACACACACAGATGCACCATGCGTATCTCTCCACTCTTCCAGTTCTCAGCTGTGTCAGTGGGTCAAAGCTACTTGTAGGTGGAACTAGGTGTGGTAGCACATGCCTGTAAACTCAGTATATGGGAGGTGGAGATAGGAGGATCTCAGGTTTGCGGCCAGCCTCCGCAACTTAGTGAGGTCCTGTGTCAAAAATAAAGAAAGTGCACGCTTGTAATCCCAGTACTTGGGAGGCTGAGACCAGAGGGTACATGTTCGCAGCCAGCCTTAGCTACTTAGTGAGGCCCTGTTTCAAAATAAAGAATAAAAATAGGACTGGGGGAGTAGCTCGGAGATAGAATGTCCCTGGGTTCAATCCCCAGTACCACAAAAAATAAATAAAATAAAATAAAAAAAAAAATAAAGCGGGCCTAGGGATAAGCTCAAAGGTAGAATCCCCTGGGTTCAATCCCCAATGTTAAAAATAAATAAATGAGATGGAGTGTTGGCTGACAGGTACAATGCTCCCGACTTTAATTCCCAGTACCAAAAAAAGGCACCATTCAGGTGGAGTGAGACTCCTGTGACTTCCCTAGCCTCCTGTGGTTTCTAGAGCCCCAATGTGCACTCCTTTCCCTAGGCCGTTCTCTCTTTTTTCTCCTTTAGGAGGAAGTTTTGCAGGAATTAAATATGTTTCCTCAGCTGGATGATGAGGCCACAAGGAAGGCTTATTACAAGGAATTCCGTAAGGTACAGGCATCTATTTCATAAGGTCCCTTTGGGAGAGCCTGATCCATTTTTTTCCCCCTAACTCAGATGGAGACCTTCTTTGACTGCACTACATGAATACTATCCTGTCTGTTCTCTCCTGTCATTCCCTGTCCTCTGTCCTGTAGGTGGTGGAATACTCTGATGTGATTTTGGAAGTCCTAGACGCCAGAGACCCATTGGGCTGCCGTTGCTTCCAAATGGAGGAGGCTGTCTTACATGCAGATGGCAACAAAAAGCTTGTCCTGGTCTTGAACAAGATTGGTAAGTGATGGCTCCATATTGCTAAGGCAGGGAAGGGGCCAGGAATTCAATGACTTTCTCAGAGCCAGGCATAGTGGTGCATGCCTATAATCCTAATACTCGAGAAGCTGAAACAGGAGGATTGCAGGTTTGAGGCCAGTGCACAATCCACCAAGACCCTGTTTCAAAAAAAAAAAAAATGAAAGGACTGGGGTTGTAGCTCTGAGGTTTAATGCCCCTGGGTTTAATCCCCAGCACCACAAAAAGACTAGCTCACATCAGACACTGAAACCCAGCAACCCTGTCCTCCTCATTGTAGTCACGCAAGTAGGAGTTTTTGTTCCAATTTTCAAAGCCAGGAATATTGTCTGAAGACACACACCCAGGTACACACAGTGTAGCCTGAGTTGGTAGTAGAATCCAAGCCTGTCTGCTTTGCACACTCTTGTTCTTGCCATTTTGAGCCATTTCAGTGACAGGACAGCCCTGGAGAGCTCTCTCTCCCCCAAGCCTGGAACCCAAAGACTGGGGCAGAAAAGAGCATATGGGCTCAGGAGTCACTCGGATTTGGGTCTCATTCCACCTGTGTTGATTATTTTCTGAGATATTGGACAAATCATGTCACTTCTGAGAGCTTCTTTTATCTCTGTCTGTAAAATGGGCCATGACTGTTCCAACCTGACAGGTTTCTTGTGAGAATTAATGATAAAGTGGTACATGATCAGAAATTCACAAGTGATTGACACATTCTTGTGACAGTTTTTCTTTTCTTTTTTTGGGGGGGGGTACTGGGGAATAAACCCAGGGGTGTTCTATCTTTGAGCTACATCCACAGCCCTATTTTATTTTTTTAGCATGAAACAGGGTTTCGCTAAGTTGTTGAAGGCCTCGCTAAGTTGCTGAGGCTGGCCTTGAGCCTGGGATCCTCCTGTCTCACCTTCCCAAGTACTGGGATTATAGGTGTGCACCACCATGCCTGGCTCAGTGACAGTTATTCTTGACATTTGGCCCAACCTAGAATGATCCCGATTGGGGTGGGAAGTACAATCTTTAGGGGACTTCTGTTACCCTGGGTACCTTGACATGGAAGGAGGGCATCTGGGACTGAATAACTAGTTTGTACATTTTCCTCAGGGGAACAGGCCCCCTCAGGGAGAGCCAGCTGGTTCCATAGGTCAGACTCTCCTCTGTAAATCGAACCTGAGACCAGTCAGAGACTGCCAGGCCCAGTAAAGAGATCTGTCGGCAGGAGGTGGGCCTAGTTTTGAGTGTGGGTGCCTGTGCTTTCGTGATGAGCCATGCAGGTGATGTTCTCCTTACCAACTCCCTGCGTTCCTATTTTTCTTAGACCTGGTTCCCAAGGAGGTTGTGGAGAAGTGGCTGGACTACCTTCGCAATGAGCTGCCGACTGTGGCTTTCAAGGCCAGTACTCAACATCAGGTTAAAAACCTGGTAAGCATGGGGTTGTGGGTATCTATCCACTTTCAGGGTAACCTGGGGCTAGCGTTGGGGGTGGTGGTTAAAACTTGGACTGGGCCTTTTAGTTATTGAACTGGGCTTTCAACTTTGAGCCTTTTTCTCTACTATATGACTCCTTAATTTTAGTTCCACTTCACTTGTGTATTATTGCTCTTCAGGAAGCAGCGTTTTTTCAGCTATAAAGATAATATAAGCTGGGTGTGATGGTATATGCCTGTAACATGGGATCACAGGTTCAAAGCCAGGCTCAGCAACTTAGCAAGGTCCTCAGCAACTTAGACCCTGTTTCAAAATAAAAAATGAAATACGGCTGGGGTGTAGTTCAGGTAGAATGCCTCTGAGTTCAATCCCCAGTACCACACACACGCATAAAAAGGGTAATATATACTGTCTATAGGATAATTTAGAAACTATAGCTAACTACTTGTTAACTTTTCAAAAAACACATACCTCCATTCATCTCTCCCTTGGTACTAGGGATTGAACCCAGGGGCTTCTACCTCTGAGCTACATCCCTAGCCCTTTAAATTTTTTAAAAATTTCAAACAGGGTCTTGCTAAGTTGCTGAAGCTGACCTCAAACCTGCAATCCGTCTGCCTCAGCCTCTCAAGTACTGCAATTACAGTCCTGTACCAGCACACCCAGTCATTTTTCTCTTTAAAACAAGTTATACGATTCCTAATGGTATTTTTTTTTTTTTTTTTTTTGCGGTACTGGGAATTGAACTCATGGACATTCTACCTCCAAGCTATACCCCCAGCCCTATTTTTTTTTTTTTTTTTTTTTTTTTTTTTTGCAGTACTGGGGATTGAACTCAGGGGCATTCTACCTCCGAGCTATACCCCCAAGCCCTATTTTTTATTCTTTATTTTGAAACCGAGTCTCACTAAGTTGCAGAGTGCCTCACTAGATAGCTGAGGCTGGCCGCGAACCCGGATCCTCCGGTCTCAGCCTCCCGAATGCT
>PVLC010029950.1:7423-19941 GCA_004027655.1 Graphiurus murinus
CCCGCCCATGGCTGCCTGACTTCTGAAGTCTCTTTCCAAGAGTAGATTTTCCCCAACTCTAGTGCTGGGATCTCCCCCCCCCCCCCAAGTCCTCAGACTCCAGTCCGCAGCTATGTCGTCCTTCAGGGCCGCTGTGATCTAGCCGCTGGCCGCCTGTCGGCCTCAGCTGCATCTCTCACTCTTTCTGTAGTGCTGGGGATTGAACCCAGGGGTATTCTACCTCAGAGCTACATCCCCAGTTCTATTTTTTATTCTTTATTTTGAAACAGGGTCTCACTAAGTTGTGGAGGGCCTCACTAAGTAGCTGAGGCTGGCTGTGAACCTGCAATCCTCAGGTCTCAGCCTCACAAGTACTGGGATTACAAGCGTGCGCCACCATGCCTGGCTTGTATTTTATATTTTATGTGGAAACAGGGTCTCACTGAGTTGCTGAGAGCCTTGCTAAACTGCTGAAGCTGGCCTAGAACCTGCGATCTTCCCGTCTCAGTCTCCCAAGTACTAGGATTACAGGCGGCACCTGGCTTATTTTTTATTTTGAAACAGGATCTTGCTCAGTTGCTAAGGTTCTCCCAAAGTTGCTGAGGCTGGCCTCAATCCTGCAATCCTCCTTCCCGTCTCTTCCTGTAACTGGAATTACAGGCATGCACCACCGTGCCCAGCTCCTTTGCTGTGGTGTTGTTGTAGTTTTTCTGCTTTTTGTTTTTGTTTTTTGTGGTGCTGGGGGTTGAACCCAGGCCTCGTGTATGCAAGGCTCCTCCCTGGCCCTCCCTGCCTTCTTATACGCCCCTCCTGAACCCAACACAGAGGGGCATAATTCATGCCTCGCCGTCTCGACTGACTTGCTGACTCCTGCCGTTGGCACCCCCTCCCCCCCCACTCTCATCCGGGTGCGCAGTACCGCCATATCCCATCCCCCGCCGCTATCACCTTCTCGCCCATGAGCCCTGTGGGGCCAGGATCCCCCGTGGGTCCAGTACGTCCCTTCGGCCCCTCCGGCCCATCTTCTCCCCTGGATCCAGGGACTCCAACTTCGCCCTGAGGGAGAGGTGGGTGTGAGTGTTGGGGACTGGGGTGGGTCTGATCCTCCAGGGGACAGGGGGACACCAGCCAGGCTGAGTGGGGCTGGAGTGGGGGTGATCCCAGAAACTACTATGGGGCAGGAAGCGCACAGGGCGGGGAGAGTGGGGCAGGAGGCCAGTGTGGGCCAGGCCATGCTGTCCCCCCCTGGGACGGGCTCTAAAGGGGCCACAGGCCTGGAGTCGGGGAGTGTGGCTTCTCGAGGGACAGGCTGGTGACTGGAGGACAATCATAATGTGGGGCCGGGGAACGAGCGTGGGGGCTTCTACTCACCCTGTCGCCTTTCACACCTACATCACCTTTGAACCCAGGAAAGCCGTCCTCACCCTGAGAGAAAACGCCATAGAAGGTGGCAGGTCGGGGGGGTTACATGAGGGGCTTCAGAGGACCCCGGTGGAAAGGTGGGTCACAGGAGCTGGGCGGCAGCGGGGGGCAGCTAAGGGAAGACGTGAGCAGGAGGGAGGAGCCGGGAAGCCTGGCGCAGAGCTCACCTTCTCGCCCTTGTGACCCTTCAGGCCCCGGATGCCATCCACACCCTGGAAGTCAAGGGGGGACAGAACCCCAGCAATCAGGGGACAGAGGCTGGGTTGCAAGGACCGAGCTCCTGAGACCCCCGTCGGCCTCCCCCACGCCAGTTACCTTGACACCCCGAGGTCCTGGGTACCCGAGAGGACCCTGAGGTCCAGACGGACCCTGGAAGGAAGAAGACAGGCATGTGTAAGAGGCCTCAAGCTGTCGCCGTGGGGACGTCAGGGGCGGGAGAAAGGGAAGTAGAGTCACGAGTCTGGAGTTGGGTGAGGTTCCAGGGGGGGAGCGGAGAAGACTGTCAGGGCTGCACGGATGACAAGGAAATCCTGCGGACCTGGAGGCCCGGAGGCTGGGCGGAGACTCCTTTAGCCGCTAAAAGGAGGCACGGACGAGCTCACCTGGTTTCCTTTGGTTCCGGGGGGACCTTCCTTCCCGGGGTGGCCCTGGGGGAAGGAGATGGAGAATGTGACTCCGGTCACCTTCCCCTCGTCCCTCCCTACACTTCTTTCAACCCAGCTTCCCCCTGTGACCCAACAAAGACAGCTGACCATGGCGGGCACCAGTGACCTTCCAGTGCAAGGGACACGTGTGGACAGTCACTAAAGGAACCGGGAAGAGACGCTCTGGGGTGCAGCGCCAAGGGAGGGCTGGGTTAGGAGTTGGGGGCCCTCTTACCGGGGGTCCGTCTGAGCCAGGCATGCCAGGGAGCCCTGGTTTCCCTCGAGGACCCTGCAGGAAGACGAGGAGGGTCAGGGTCATGAGAGAAGTCAGTCTTGACACAGCTAAAGCCCAGATAGGTAGGTAGATAGATATATGATAGATAGATATATGATAGATAGATAGATAGATAGATAGATAGATAGGTAGGTAGGTATTTGGAGGTCATACAGGAAGACAAGGAGAATCAGGGTCATGAGAGAAGTCAGTCTTGACACAGCTAAAGCCCAGATAGATAGATAGATAGATTATAGATAATTTGGAGGTGGTACAGGGGATTGAACTTGGGGGTATTCTACCTCCAAGCTATATTCTCCCAACCCTTTTCATTTTTCTTTTTACATTTGTTATTTTTTGGTAAGGGGGATATACCCAAGGACATTCCATCTCCAAGCTCCACTCCCAGCCCCTTTTCTTTTTTTTATTTTGAAACAGAGGCTCACTAAGTTGCTGAGGCTGCCCTTGAACCTGTGATCCTCCTGTCTCAGCCTCCCGACTACCGAGATCACAGGCACGCATCACAGAACCTGTCTCCCAGGATATATTTCGAGCCCTCCCTACACCCCCCGGGGCCCCCCATCCCCCAAGTCACTTAGTCACTCACCTTCTCTCCGTGGGGGCCAGTGGCACCCTGAGGCCCAGGGAGACCCTACACACGGGAGGGAGAAGTCATGAGGGCTTCACGGGGCGCGCCGCTCCCTGCAGCCAACCTCCTCCGCATTCCCATTGGAAGCACGAGGGCTCGAGCCCCTAAATGCCCTGTCCCCATCCAGAGCCTTCCCTCCTGTCCCATCAGGAGTCCGACCCGCCGCCTCCCCCGGGGGAGCTCGCTGAGGTTGGGGGGGGGGCAGACCACTCACCTGGGTCCCAGGAGTTCCCTGCTGCCCAGGAGGTCCTGGCTCTCCCTGGGGTCCCTAGAAACAGGCAGCGCGGGGGTCAGAAGGGGGTGGCGACAGAACAAACGGGGCGGGGCTTTGGGGCAGCCCAGAGGGCAGGCGTGGGAGTCAGGAGGGAATGGAATGGAGGCCGCTGGCCGCCATGGCGCGGCTCTGTGCACGCCACTCACCAAGCTCCCCTTGGGGCCGTGGGGACCGTCCATGCCTCGGATTCCCTGGAACAGGAGAGGGGGGTGAGCAGGCTGGCGGGGGCCAGGCCCCAGGGACCTGTGGCTTCTGAGGCGAGGCCATTCCCATCCCAGGCCTGAGCAAAGCTCTGGCAGCTACACCCCGGCCCCTTTTTATTTTTATTTTTATTTTTTTTCTTTTGTGGTACTAGGGATTGAACCCAGGGGCATTCTACCTCTGCACTACAACCCCAGCCTTATTTTTTATTCTTTATTTTGAAACCGGGTCTCACTAAGTTACAGAGGGCCTCACTAGGTAGCTGAGGCTGGCCGTGAACCCGGATCCTCCAGTCTCAGTCTCCCAAATACTGGGATTACAAGTATGCACCACCACGCCTGGTTTATTTTCATTTTGAAACAGGGTCTCTCTAAGTTGTTGAGGCCGGCTGGCCTTGAACCTGCAATCCTCCTGTCTCAGCCTCCCAAGTACTGGAATGACAGGTGTGCACCACCTCGCCCATCAAGGATTTGCATTTTGTTCTGGCTGTGCTAGGTGCATGGTACCAGGGGGACCCGCCAAGCGTTTCTGGGGGTGAAAGCGGGATGGGGGGCAGGAGGGAGAGGGAGAAGGGAGGTGGTTAGGAAGGGTGCAGAGTTGGAGAGGTCCAGGTTGGAGGTCAGGGAGTCACTTACTGGGGGTCCAGGGATACCAGGTGGGCCTTTGGGGCCAAGGAGTCCTCGAGGTCCCTGCGTCGAGATTAGGGGAGGCAATGGCGTGAATGGGTGAGAGATACTGTGTCCCCCAGTCCCTTTTGTACCCAACCCCCCCCTCTCTTTTGTTAGTACTAAGGATTGAACCCAGGGGAATTCTGCCTCCAAGCAGCACCCTTAGCCATTTTTATATTATTTGTGTGCGTGTGTGTGTGTGTGTGTGTGTGTGTGCACGCGCGCGCGCTACTGGGGATTGAACCCAGAGGCATTCCACCTTTGGGCGACACTCCCAGCCCAATTTTATTTCCTATTTGGAAACAGGATCTCACTTGGTTGCTGTGAATCTCACTACTTGCTGAGGCTGTCCTCGAACCTGTGATCCTCTTGTCTCAGCCTCCCAAGCACTGGCATTCCAAACATGCGCCGCCACACCCAGCTTATTTTTTTTATTTTGAAACAGGGCCTGGCTAAATTGCTGAGGCTGGCCTCGAACTTGCAATCCTCTTGTCTCAGTCTCCTAAGTACTGGGATCACAGGTGTGCAGCACCGTGCTGGGCCTCCCCTGGCCTCTCTCAAGCTCCCCGCTCCAGCCCACCCCCTAGACACTCACCGACTCTCCAGGGAGTCCCCGAGGCCCAATCTCGCCATCGTCTCCCTGGAGGAGGAGGACAGGGTGGAGCAGCCTGCCAGCCGTCTCCCCCACCCACCTCCGCCCTCAGCACGACACTTACCCGCTCTCCGTCCTCCCCCGGGGGCCCAGGAAGTCCTTGGGCACCAGTATCACCCTGGAAAAATGGGGGAACAGCTAAGAGCCCCTAACATAAGCAAACGCTGGCCCCCTGCGATTTTCCAGCCAATCACAGCCACCGAGCCACTGAGCGCCCCCCCCTTGAGGTCCCTCCCGCCCCTCCACACGAGCTGACCCCTGGTCCACTCACCCGGTGTCCCTTCTCCCCAGGGAGGCCTGGGAGTCCATCAAAACCACGGTCACCCTAAGAGGAAGGACAGCCAGCATGAGGGCGCGGCCCCTTTCCGCTGTATCCTCGTGAGACCCGCGGGGGCTGGGAGATACAGGTGTTGGGGTGGGGGGTCCCCCAAGCTGTTACCTTCACGCCAGGCTCCCCAGGCATCCCTCGGGCTCCATCAGCACCCGCGCGCCCCTGGGGGTGCCAGGGAAATGTCAGAGCAGGTAGGGACCCAGTCCTCCCGCCCTCTCCAAGCCCCGCCCCCCACCAGATGCCACCGCACCCCGGGGGGACGCACCCTTCGGCCAGCCTTGCCAGGGGGGCCTGTGAGGCCCTGCGGTCCTCGTGGGCCCTGCGAGGGGACAGACAGGGGCAGGGTTAACGGCACAGCCAGGGGAGGCCCTGGGCGGGGGGCCAGAGGTGGGCGCCGTCACCTGCGGTCCTAGGTCTCCGGATTCTCCCTTCAGGCCGGGGCTGCCAGGCTGGCCCTGTGACGGGGAAGAGGGGGTGGTCACCTTGAGGCACACGGGCAACGGTGACCTCCAAGCCCTCCCCCAGAGAAGAGAAAGGATCGCCAACCTGGCTCATTTTCCAGAACCATCCATACCCCCCCACACCCCCACAACACTCCCTGACTCACCAAGGGGCCAGGGCGGCCTGTGTATCCCATAGGGCCCGGAGGCCCTCGGAGCGCCAGCTAGGGGGAGCGGGAGACAGCAGAGATGAGGAGGGGCAGCCCGCCAGCCCCGGGTACCCCCAAATTCACCCCTCACTCCTCGTCCTCGCCCCAGTCCCTCTAGTCTCCCCAACCTCCCCCTGGGCCCCAAAGCAACCCAGACCTGCCCTCCTTCCCTTCACCCACCCGGCCTCCCAGCCCCTCCTAGATCTGCCCCTTCCCGCCACACCCGCCGCCGCCAGGACCCCAGAGCCCTCACCCGGGCCTGCTGCAGAATCGCTTGGGCCTGCGCCTCCTGGGCCGCCACCACGGGACCCTTCTCACCCCCACCGCTGCCAAACCGGAACTGAGGGGCGAGGAGAGAAGGGCCGGGTTGTCTTCCGGGAAATCGCTGTGGCCTCCCAGCCAGAGCTTAACTCGACATTTCCGACCCGTCTCGCAGGTGCTGGGACACCCTGGGTGCCCTCTCCTGCATCTCCTGGGCTTTCTGGATAACCACTTAGAGGCTTCCAGAAACCCAACTCCTGCCCTTATTGTGTGTGTGTGTGTGTGTGTGTGTGTGTGTGTGTGTGTGTGTGTGTGTGTGAGCTGGGGATTGAACCCAGAGGCATTCTACCTCTGAGCCACACACCCAGCCCTACCCTATTTTATCTTTTTCTTTTGAAACAGGGTCTTGCTAAGTCCCCAAGGCTGGCCTCGAACCTGCAATTCTCCTGTCTTGGCCTCCCAAGACCTGAGATTACAGGCGGGCGCCACCACGCCCGGCTCCTACACGACCCTCTAGCCTCCTCCTCCTCTCTTCCCCAGACTCTCTTGGTTCTTGACCTCCTGAAATACGGGGTTTTCTGCCCAGTTCTAGAAGACCCTCACTGGTTCCGGTCATCGAGTGAGCCCCACACGCTCCGAGGATGGATCCCTTTGGGTTGGGGGTCTTTAGAGGCTCCCCCATGGCGTCCTTGGCCTGCTGCTTCTTGGTGACACAACCATCAGTGCCCTCACGCCCCACCAGCCCGTTCCAAAGCCCAGAAGGCGACTTACAGGAAGCATAAGGGACGTGCCAGGAGGCCCGGGGGCCCCATCAGATCCGGGAAGCCCTGCTCGTCCAGGGGGGCCCTGCGGGGGGAGAGAACCAGAGAGAGAGGGTGGCAGAGAAGAGGATATTCGGGCTTGGCATCGCAGTGAAACCCTCAAGAG
The DNA here is from genome assembly GCA_004027655.1 of Graphiurus murinus. NCBI lineage: Eukaryota > Metazoa > Chordata > Mammalia > Rodentia > Gliridae > Graphiurus > Graphiurus murinus. Next base: position 14,355 of record PVLC010029950.1, read on the forward strand.
CCCAAGTGCAGACTTCCCTAGAGCTTTGCTTTGCTTTTTTGGTACTGGAGGTTTGAACCCAGGAACATTCTACTTCTAAGATCTACCATCCAGCCCTTTTATTTATCTTTATTTATTTATTTTGGAACAGGGTCTCGCTAAGTTGCTGAGGACCTCACTAAACTGCTGAGGCTGGCCTCAAACTTGTGATCTTCCTGTCTCAGTCTCCCAAGACCTGGGATTGCAGGCCTGTGCCGCCGCACTGGGCTTCCTAGATCTTTCCTGACCCCTGACCTCCTGACCTCCCTAGATCTTTCCTGGCCCCCTGGCCCCCCTGACCTCCACAGAGAAAAATACAGGTGAGACACCATATTACCCCCCTCCCAATAAGGAGTATCCCTCCTTACTGGGTCCTGGGAACATACCACCAGTTCAATCAGCCAGTTACTAAGGAATTATTGAGCATGGTACTCCCTTGGAGGACAAGTGACTCCTTTGCAGCGCGCGCACGCACACGCACGCACGCACACACACACGCACACACGCACACACGCACGCACGCACACACACGCACACACACACACGCACACACGCACGCACACACGCACGCACACACACACGCACACACACACACGCACACGCACACACGCACACACGCACACGCACACACGCACACACGCACACGCACACCACTCTCTTACCCTCTCGCCAGGGTCTCCAACTGGACCTGGGTTCCCCTGGATGCCAGGGGGACCAGACAAACCCTGCGAAACAGAAGAAGCGGGAGTCAGGTACGACGAGCAGACAGGAGAGGGGCTTGTGGCTGCGGAGAGGTCCCTGCAGGAGATTTGGTGGGAAGGAGGCCCAGGAGTAGGCAAGGCAGAGAGGAGCCCGCAGGACAGGCGTCTGAGGAAAGAACGGAGGCCGACGTCCCAGCCACACTCACCGCAGGGCCTTCTGGGCCGGGGGGGCCCTCCACGAGCATGCCCTGGAAGTCAAAGGTTACAAGTCAGAGGTCACGGGGCTGGCTCCCCCACCCCGCTTCCCTCTCTTCTCCCCGCCTCCCTCAGCTCAGCGTAACTCACGGGTTCCAGCACCGCGGGCTCTCCCTTCTCTCCCTTCAGCCCCCGGGGTCCGAGGGCGACCTGAGGGAGACACACATGTAACCCCCAGAGGGGCCCGTGAGCAGCCAGGCCCGGGGCTGCCCCGTGCCAACTCCAGCCTCCACTGTCAGGTCTTCTGGGACCTCCCTGACCCTGCCTCCAAATATCCCCGCCCTTCCCCCAGCGTCCCTCCTTGCAGACCCCTGAAACCTGCCAAGGAGACTCAGGGCTCCCCCACCCTCCCGGGCCCAGCCCCACCTCAGCAGATCCACCTTCTCCTTCTCCCTAGAGCCTCTTTCCCTGTCTGGGATTTCAAACCTGCCGCTTCCGAAACCCGCTTCTGAAGACCCCCACCCTAGCCGCTAAACTCCCTCTGGCCCCAGGAACCCTTAAAGCCTTGAGAAGCTACCCACTTCTTTTTTTTTTTTTTTTTTTTGCGGTACTAGGGATTGAACTCAGGGGTGTTCTACCTCCAAGCTACACCCCCAGCCCTATTTTTTTTTATTCTTTATTTTGAAACCGGGTCTCACTAAGTTGTGGAGTGCCTCACTAGGTAGCTGAGGCTGGCCTCGAACCCGGATCCTCTGGTCTCAGCCTCCCAAATGCTGGGATTACAAGTGTGTGCCACCACGCCCGGCGCTACCCACTTCTTCACCCTTCCCCCACCCCATCAAATAAGACTCTCTCCAGACAGTGACCTGTGTTTATTTCAGGATGGAGGTGGGGCACAGACTCATGCGGGAATCTGATGAAAACTCTGAACACAAACCGTGTTTGCCCCTGTGCACAGAATCTTACTCAGAATCCCAAGGGTTCCCAAGTTTCAAAACTCCCAGAAGTTAAGCACCCAATTAATTAATTAATTAATTAGTTTGTTGTGGTGCTGGAGGTGGAACCCAGTAGCATTCTACCTCTGAGCTACACCCCCAGCCCTATTTTTTTTTTTTCGGTACTGGGGATTGAACTCAGGGGCATTCTACCTCCGAGCTATACCCCTAGCCCTATTTTTTATTCTTTATTTTGAAACAGGGTCTCCTCCAGTCTCAGCCTCCCAAGTACTGGGATTACAAGCATGCACCACCACGCCCGGCTGTTTCTTGTTTTTTATTTTGAAACAGAGTCTCGCTAAGTTGCTGAGGCTGGCTTCGAACCTGCGATCCTCCTGTCTCCCACGCACTGGCATTACAAGCGTGCACCACCATGCCCAACTAAGCATCCACATTTTCAGTAGAGTTGGAGAGAAGCCCCCACTGATACCCCAAACTCAAGGCTCATAACTGGCTTTTGGGAAAAGACAGCTCCTGGGCTCAGTTAGCCAAGCCTCAGAGCAGAACCCCAAGTCCCCCCAGATCCCCTTCCTGCAAGCAAGCAATGCCCTTCCTCTGGCCCGTTTAGACTCTAAACCTGCCAGTTCCCTCCCTTACACACCTGCACTCAGCTGCCTACTTCCAACTTGTGGGCCAGAACCAAGATAAGGACGGGAGCAATGGAGGACGTGCACCCCCACCTCCACCACCCCCGCCACCTCCTGACCAAATAGCATCATGCGGCCAGCTCCCAGCTCTCCCCAACCCCAGACAACCCCGAATGCACACAGGGCAGCATAAAGGAAGGCGGCAGAGGGTCGAGGGTGGTGATATTAGAGAAAGGAGGTGCGGGGTGGTGCAGCAGGGAGGAGGAAGCGGCCATAACTGCCAGGCCGGCAAAAGATGAAGTGGGGCAGACAGGAAGTAGTCCAACCCACAGGGAGCGTTTGAAGACGAGGGAGACCAAACAGAGACAAACACTTGGAAGCGAGAATGAGGCCGGGGCCAAGAAAAATGAAACATAGCCAAGATGGCAGGAAAAGGAACGAGACCAACAGGAAGTGGTTAGACAGGCCGGAAGCGGCCAAGAAGAGAGGGTCCGAGAGGTGGACCTGGAGAGCAGCACGGCTGCCCTGAGCCAGAAAGGAAAGGGACTCTCCAGATGGAGAGAAAGCGACTCCCGCAACGGGAGCCCTGAGAGCGAAAGGCAATGCTTCCAGAAAAACACAAACATCAGAGGTAGACACGCCGGAAGTGGCCGTGGCAAATGAGGAGGTCCGAAGTGCAGACTCAGGCTTGGATACCCTGAGATACGCGGAAAGTAAGCTGATCGTCCCGAGACAGCGTGAAAAGCTAGAGGCAGGACAGGTAACAAAGCCCTTTCAGTCCAGGCTGACAGGTCACCAAGATGGACGCGGCGGCAAGAGAAGACAGGAAGGGACACAGAAGAAGTGGTCCGTAGGTTAGAAAATGTGACATTAGGTCAGTTGACATCAACATAAACAAGAAAAAAAATTTTTTTTTTATGATGCTGGAGGTTGAGCCCAGAGGCATTCTACCTCTGAGCTACACCCCCCCAGCCCTATTTATTTATTTATTTATTTAGTTTTTGAAACAGGATCTCACTAAGTTGCTGAGAATCTTGCTAAGTTGCTGAGGCTGGCCTCGAACCTGTGAAACTCCTATCTCAGCCTCCCAAGTACGGGGATCACAGGTGGGCGCCACTACACCCAGCTTGGATAAGGAATATTGACCAAGAAAACATGACAGAGACGGACTGAAAGTGGACACAGGTAGATGCTGACTGAGCAAAGGCTTTACGAAAGCCAGCCTTGTGTAAGACCGGAAGTAGCCAAGAAAGACAAAAAAATGGCCATAGGATGAAGAAGGAGAAGAGGAACAGGGACAGGAAAGAAGAAGAAGAAGAAAAAAAAAGTCCCACTGGCCACAGCAGGAGGACGCACGAGGAGTCACAGGGCAAGACATCGGTGCGGGAAGGCGGGAAGTAATCTTTCAAGCCACACAGACATCTCGTGTAAACAGAAAATGGCAAGCCACCCAACGAGAAGTAGCTCACAGCCAACGACGATGGAAAAGGACAGAAAGCCATTCTGGTGCCGCCCACCGGCAGTGAAGAAGGCAGGAGGGCGCCCCGCACTTACGGCTCCTGCGTGGGCCTTCTCCGCGGAGAGGGCGGGGCCGAGCTCCGGCTCCTCGAGGTAATCCTCCCCATAGCCATAGGTGTAATCGTCCAGCCCTGGCGGGGGGTCGGTACCACCCTCCCCATAGTCCTCTGGGGGGACCTGGACATCTGTCTGCCCCTTCCCAGGGACGGGGCGGGAGAAGGGGGAGAGGGGGCATTAGCGCTCAGAGGCCACTTCCCCTTGAACCCCAGGTTTGACCCCCGCAGCCCAAAGGATCCTAGGTCACAAGGGTCACTAGACTCGGGGCGGGGTCAGGGAAGGGGGGATGGAAGTAGACGGGAATCTTTCACCCCAGTAGAGCGAGGGGAGTGGTCCCAGAGAGAGGGATGAGCGACAAAGGCCTAACGAGGGGGGTGGGGGGTGTCCCGAAAACGAGCTGGGATTGGTCAGGAAGAAAATGTCGGATAAGAAGGGCGGCCGGAGGGCTGGACACAGAGCTGACGAGAAGTCCAAGCAATGACCAAGGAAAAAAAGTGACAGCATTGGACAGAGATGGAAACATGACAGAACGTCAGCCTTTTTTTTTTTTTTTTTTCGGTACTGGGGATAGAACCCAGGGGCATTCTACCTCTGAGCAACACCCCCAGCCCGATTTTTTCTTTATTTGGAAACAGGGTCTCACTAAGTTGCAGAGGGCCTCACTAAGTAGCTGAGGCTGGCCTCGAACCCAGATCCTCCTGTCTCAGCCTCCCAAGTACTGGGATGACAAGCGAGAGTCAGCCTATGTCACACCAACACGGAGACGTTACTGCGGGATCAAAGAATAAGGAAAGAGGTTTGGCCACCGCAGGACGTGGCTCTTAGATAGACAAGCAGACCAACGGGTCTCCAGTGACCAGAAGACAGAAGGCCGCACACGGATAGGACAAAGAGCCCTCCGGCCAGAGGACGGGCTGGTTCTTCAAGGTGGGGACGAGTTACCTCCTCAGGCAGCGGCAAGGGGCTCGACTCCGGGGCGCCTTCCTCTTCTCCTGGGGTGGGGTCCTAACCCCAAGGAGAGGGAGAGAGGCGGAGCAGAAGCAGGAGGAAGGCAGAGGAGGTTAGTGGGGGAGGGGAGCAGAGCAGCCGTGCCCCGCCCCAGGGCCCGGGTGTCTGCTGGGGGTGGGGGAGATCTCAGATCTTGCAGCCCCTTTGGGAGAGTGAATCTCCCGAGGTCTACAGGTGGGGGCAGAGATCTGGATGCCCCAGCTCTACCTGCCGGTAACCGCTGCCTCTGGTCCTGGGGGGGGCCCGGGCAGTGGGGGGAGCCGCCCTCCGAGCTGGGCGTCGGGAGGGGGAAGGCCGGCCCGGGGCCGGGCCAGAGCCTCGAGCTGGAGACGGCCTCCGGCTTGCTGAGGGGGGCGCCTGCCGGGCCGCCGCGGACCGCTTGGCAGGTGGGTTAGGCTTTCGGGGAGGGGTCCGACGCCCCCGAGGGGCAGGGGGGGCTCTGGGTTTGGGGCTCTGAGGCCGCTGCAGCAGAGAGACGAAGGGGCAGTGAGTCAGTAAACCTTCATAA
>PVLC010029951.1:0-19841 GCA_004027655.1 Graphiurus murinus
CAATCCCCAGTACCACAAAAAAAAAAAAAAAGAAAAGAAAAGCTATTCCTAGTCGAGTGTGGTGGCGCACACTCATAATCCCAGCATTTGGGAGGCTGAGACTGGAGGATCCAGGTTCGAGGCCAGCCTCAGCTACCTAGGGAGGCACTCTACAACTTAGTGAGACCCTGTTTCAAATAAAAAATAGGGCTGGGGGTATAGCTCGGAGGTAGAATGCCCCTGAGTTAAATCCCCAGTACCTCAAAAAAAAAAAAAAAAAAAGCTATTCCTATAATTTACCACCTTCTAACAGAAAAGGGAAAATAAATTGTTAGTTGATTATCTGAATTTATACAGGAAAATATTTTAATAATATTCAGTATCTGTTCATGAAAAGGCTCTTAGCAAATTAGGCAGAGAAAGGAATTTCTTTAACTTGAAGGTTATCAACAAAGAAACTTTAATAATTATGCTTATTGGTGAAAAATATTTAAAACACTCTTTGAAATTAAAAACAGTAATGTCCAGAGTTCTTAGCACATTTAGAAAGAGAAAAAGAGTAAAGCTTATAAATAATTAGAAGGAAGAAGCAAACTTACCATAGGTTAATCTATGTAGAAAACTTTTTTTTTTTTTTTTTTCAGTACTGGGGATTGAACTCAGGGGCATTCTACCTCCGAGCTATACCCCCAGCCCTATTTTTTATTCTTTATTTTGAAACCGAGTCTCACTAAGTTGCGGAGTACCTCACTAGGTAGCTGAGGCTGGCCACAAACCCGGATCCTCCAGTCTCAGCCTCCCGAATGCTGGGATTACAAGCATGCGCCACCACGCCCGGCTCTATGTAGAAAATTTAATCTGCACAGACATTAAAATTGTTAAGATAGTCTATATTCTTAAATCTTTATTGAAAGTTCACAAATAATTTCGGTCAGCCAGGCATGGTAGCACATAACTATAATCTTAGTACTTGGGAGGCTGAGAGAGGAGAATTGCAGGTTCTAGGACAGCCTTAAGAACATAGGGAAACTCTCAGGAAGACCCTGTTTCAAGACAAAAAATAGAAGGGGGAGGGGTACTGGGGGTGCACCTCAGAGATAGAATGCTTTTGGGTTCAATCCTGGGCACCACAAAGTAAGTAAGTAAATAAATTAGGTCTCAATAAATGTTACGTACCGTGTTTGTTGAAATAAAGACTACAGTAAGCATTTTTTCATTTCTCACCAAATATGTTCTATACGTATTATTGCATTTTTAATCAAAATAGTATTTTTTTAAAAACCAATCTGATTTTAAGCTTTTTGCGGAAAAGAGTCTCCTGGAATAACCAAGATGCACCTAGAGAAGAACAACAAAGTTAGGAAATTGCCATGCCAAATGCCACATCTAGTAATGACTACAATATTTATGGCAGGTTGGTGTTTGTATACAGTTAAATAACTGGAGGAGAGGGAAAAGAATTGAACCTTGAAAAAGTCCCATCCATACACAGATACTGTTATAGGACAGAGGTGAGCTTTCAAATAATGGAAAGGATGAACTGTTTAATGAATGATGCTAGGATAATTGATTGTAGAAGAAAAACTGAGTGGATCCTTTTTCACCATCCACCCATACTCAGTTCACGTGAACTAAAAACTGTGTAAAAGAAAACCTTTTAAAATGTTAGAAAAAGCTGGGCATGGTTGCGCACACTTGTAATCCCGGCATTTGGGAGGCTTAGACCGGAGGATCTGGGTTTGCGGCCAGCCTCAGCTACCTAGTGAGGCACTCCGCAACTTAGTGAGACCCTGTTTCAAAATAGAGAATAAAAAATAGAGCTGGGTTATATCTCGGAAGTAGAATGCCCGTGAGTTCAATCTCCAGTACCGCAAAAAAAAAAAAGAAAAATATTTTTTATTGGATCAAAAATCTTATCAGGGAAGGTGTGAAATCTACCTATCATGAAGGAAATTATTATAATTGATTATATTTAATTTTTAATTAACCTTTGTAGTTTAAGGTAACTTTTTTCAGATGCTACAGTTGTAAGAAATGGGGAAATCTGTGTACCCTTTACATAATTTGCTCCAATGATAAGATCTTAAGAAATCTGTGGTAAATATCACAACCAAATACTGATACTGACACTGTCAAGACTATTTCTATCACCACAGAGATCCCTCATGGTGCCCTCTCATAGCCACACCCACTTCCTTCTTACCCTTTACCCTCTCCTTAACTCCTAGCAATTACTAATTTGTTTTCCATTTCTAAAAATTTTTGTCACTTCAAGACTATTGTATAGATAGGATCATATAGTAGGTAATCTTTGGGGATTGGCCTTTTTTACGTGGCATAATTCAGGTTGTTTTACTTACCAATAATGTATTTTTCTTGACTGCTGAATGGTATTTCATGATGTGAATACACCAGTTTAATCACTGCCTTATAATAACAAATCCTAACTCTTGCTTCTATTCCCTTATATCACTGTTGTTTTTCTTTGCAGTGCTGGGGTTGAACCCAGGGGGATTCTACCTCCGAGCTACACCCCCAGCCCTATTTTTTATTCTTTACTTTGAAATAGGGTCTCACTGAGTTGTGGGGGGCCTCACTAAGTAGCTGAGGCTGGCCACAAACCTGCAATCCTCCTGTCTCAGCCTCACAAGTACTGGGATTACAGGTGTGCACCACCATGCCCGGCTTATATCACTGTCATTACTCATTTTGCTTATATAGAAGCATATACAGAGTATGTGTGTACAAAAGCATACATAATTGAATACATTATTCCCACTATTATTTTAAACAAACTATTATCTGTTGGATCAATTGAAAATGGGAAATCTTAGCTACACTTTTGGTTGGTGCTTGTCCTTTTTTTGTGTACACCCAAGTTCTGACCTTTATCATTTTCCTTCTCCCTAAAGAATTTCTTCTGACAATCCTTTGCAAGGCAGATTTGCTGTCAACAAATTCCCTCCATTTTTGTTTTTGCCATTTTAGTATTCTAGGTTTGAGGGTTTTTTTCTTCACAAAACTAAAATATTTCACTTTGTTCTGAGGTATTGTCAGATGTAATTCTCATCTTTTCCTATATAGGTAGGTGTGGTTGTAGTCCCTCCCCCGCCCCAGCTTTTTTCAAGATATTCTTCTTTCATTTCTATAGTTTGAGAATGACGTGATTAGGTGTAGTGGTTTTCTATTGTATTTTTATTAATTGGTGCATTGTACTCATACATCTTTGTTAGGAACAAGCTGATAAAAGCATATATGATGCACGCATCTCTCATTTAACCCCTTCCCCAATTCCCACCCCACTCTCTCGCCCTCCCTCCTTCTCAAGTTCAGTTTAGTGATTGACTTTGCTATATTTGTGAAAGCACATCATGTGCATTCGGGTGTCTTCCCCCCCCCCCGCCCCGCCCCATCTATCACCATCAGTTAAGTCAACTTCCTTGCTTATCAAGGGTTTCTCCTTTTTCATCTGGAGACCCTCTTATGCCCCATCTTCTCCCTAGCATCCGCATATTAGGGAGAACATATGCTTTTTTACTTTTTGTGACTGACTAACCTCACTTAATGTTTTCCAGTTCCATCCATTTCCCTGCAAATAACATGATTTTGTTCTTCTTTATGGCTGAGTAAAATTCCATTGTGTACATATCCCATAGTTTTGTAATCCATTCGTCTGTCGATGGACATCTTGGATGTTTCCATAGTTTGGCAATTGTGAATTGTGCAGCTATAAACATAGATACACATGCGTTGGTCTGATAATTTAGTTTCCATTCTTTTGAGTAGATACCCAGAAGTAGTATTGCTGGATCATATGGTAGGTTCATTCCCATTCGTCTGAGGATCCTCCATACTGCTTTCCAAAATAGTTGTACTAATTTGCAATCCCACCAACAATGTATTAGGGTTCCTACTTCTCCATACCCTCGCCAGCATTTGTTGTTGTTTGTGGTTTTTATGATTGCCATTCTGATTGGAGTTATGTGAAATCTCAAGGTAGTTTTGATTTGCATCTCTCTGATTGATAATGATGTTGAACATTTCCTCATACATTTATTGGCCATTTGTATTTCTTTTGTGAGGTGTCTATTTAGATGCTTTTCCCATTTTTTGATTGGGTTATTTGTTTTCTTAGCTGTTATTTTCTTGAGCTCTCTGTATATCCTAGATATTAGACCTCTATCAGAAGAGTAGCTGGCAAAATATTTCTCCCACTCTGTGGGCTCTCTGTTGAGGTTCTTGATAGTTTCCTTTGCTGCACAGAAGCTCTTCAGTTTATTGTATTGATCTTCCTTTGAGTTGCTTGTACTTTGGGGTCTTGTTGAGAAAGTTTTCACCTGTGCTTTGTGTTCAAGTGTTGGTCCTATGCCCTCTTCAAGTAGCTGCAAGGTCTCTGGCCTGACTTCCAGGTCTTTGATCCATCTTGAATTGACTCTTGTGCAGGGTGAGAAAGTGGGGTTTATTTCCATTTTCCTGCATATGGTTAACCAGTTTTGCCAACACCATTTGTTAAAGAGGCTATCTTTTTTCCAGCGTATATTTTTGGCTCCTTTGTCAAAAATCAGTTGACTGTAAGCACATGAGTTTGTTTCTGAGTCTTCTATTCTGCTCCACTGGTCTATGTATCTGTTTTTGTGCCAATACCAGGCTGTTTTTATTACTGTGGCTTTGCAGTAAAGTTTGAAGTTAGGTATTGTGATACCTCCAGCATGGTTCTTGTTGCTAAGAACTACATTGGCTATCCTGGGCTTTTTGTTGTTCCAAATGAATGTAAGGACTGATTTTTCTGTCTGTGAGGAGTGACCTTGGTAATTTAATGGGTATCGCATTGAATCTGTAGTTCACTTTTGGGAGGATGGCCATTTTGATAATATTTTATTCTGCCTATCCAAGAGCATGGAAGATCTTTCCATCTTCTAAGGTCTTCATCAATTTCTTTTTTCAACTTTTTATAGTTTTCCTTATAGAGGTCTTTTACCTCTTTGGTTAGGTTTATCCCTAAGTATTTTATTTTTCGGGGTGCTATTGTAAGTGGAATTGTTTTCTAGATTTATTTTTCAGTGAATTTATGGTTGGCATACAGAAAAGCTTCTGATTTTTGAAGATTGATTTTGTATCTAGACACTTTGCTGAATTTGTTGATCAGTTCTATAAGGTTTTTGGCTGACTTTGTTGGGTCTTCTAAGTATAATATCATATCATCTGCAAAAAGGGATAGTTTTAGTTCTTCTTTCCCTATTTTTACCCCTTTTGATTTCCTTCTCTTGCCTTATTGCTCTGGCTAGAGTCTCAAGTACTATATTGAACAGAAGAGGTGATAATGGACATCTTTGTCTTGTTCCTGTTTTTAATGGGAACTTTTCAGTTTTTCTCCATTTAATATGATGTTGGCTGTGGGCCTATTGTATATTACCTTTATGATGTTGAGGTATGTTCCTTCTATTCCAATTCTCTGAAGTGCTTTTAGCATGAATGGTGTTGGATCTTGTCAAATGCTTTTTCAGCATCAACTGAGATACTCATGTGATTTTTGTCTTGATTCTGTTTATGTGGTGAATTACATGGATTGTTTCTCGTATGTTGAACCAGCCTTGCATCCCTGGGATGCACCCGACTTGGTCATGGTTTTGAATGTGCATTGCTAGTATTTTGTTTAGCAGGTTTGCATCTAATTTCATCGATGATACAGGCCTATAGTTTTTTTCTTGAGCTGTCTTTATTTGGCTTTGGTATTAATGTGATGTTGGCTTCATAGAATGTATTTGAGAGGGTCCCGTTTCTTACTATTTCAGGGAATAGTTTGAGGAGTATTGGGATTAACTCTTCCATAAATGTTTTATAAGATCCACTTGGAAAACCATCTGGCCCTGAGCTTTTGTTTGATGGTAAACTCTTTATTGCTTTTTTGATGGTTGTTGGTCGATTTAAGTTTTTTATATCTTCTTGACTCAATTTAGGAAGGTTACATGTGGCTAGAAATTTCTCAGTTTCATAATGTATGGATGTTCATTTGCTCCAATACCACTTGTTGAAAAAAGCTCTTTCCTCTATAGTATTGCACTTACACCTTTATAAAAAATCACTTGAGTGTATTTGAGTGGGTTTTTTCCTCCTAAATTCCGTTTTCTGTTCCATTGATTTATTTTTTTGCCAGTTGTCAGTACTGCAATAATACTAGAATCATAAAATGAACTTGGGAGTTATTCTCTCTTCTTTTTCCTGGAAAAGATTGTAAAACTGGTGGTGGTTCCTAAATATTTGATAGAATTCTATAATGGAAATGTTTGGGCATTTACATTTAGTTTTTAATCTTTCGATAATCAAACTCTGTCACATAATGAGAGAGAGGATAAATCACAATCTGGGAGAAGAGAATTGACCTATAACTAAAAGAACGTTAATATTTAAAATGTATGAAGATATCTTTCAGTTTGCTAAGAGAAAAACAAGTAAATAGAAATTTGGACAAAAGCATAATCAGTCATCATATATATTTAAACTACTTACTCAATCTTGTTCGTTCTCAGGAAAAGGCAAATTATGACAACCTTTTCATATCTACCAGAATTAGTGAAAATTGAAGGTCTACTGCTACTGGCAATTATAACTACCTGTCCTGAAGACTATCAAGTGTTCTTATGCTCACAGCCTCATTTTATGTTCTTTGATCCTACCAAAAGAACATTTAATCTAGACTAAGGATTTGGCAATATCAGAGAATATTTTTGGAATGTATGCTTTATCTTACATTTTGAGAGGCTTTGCACAGCCACAGAAAAATCTCTTTCCTTTGGGGACATAGTTCTTTTTTTGTTTTTATTGTCTTAATTTATCCTGTTATAGGTATTTCATGTTCCTTTTGGTTCTAGACAGTATTCTAGATATTTCTGTATATATCATTCTGGTTTGCTAGTCACTTTTTTAAACATTGTATGTACTGTGAGATTCATAGTGTTTCTAAGCATGTCTGGTTTCAACTGTAGCAGTTTTAGGGTCAGATGAGCTTGTGACCCTATTAGTATTTGATTTCATAAAGTTCCTTTTGTTCACTTGCAGGAGCATAAGAAACTAAAATAAGGTTATGTTAGGTAGGGTTTTTGTTTGTTTGTTTTGCAGTACCAGGGATTGAACCCTGGGGCATTCCAGTCCTATTTTTTATTCTTTATTTTGAAACGGTCTCACTAAGTTGCGGAGGGTCTCACTAAGTAGCTGAGGCTGGCCATGAACCCGGATCCTCTTGTCTCAGCCTCCCAAGTACTGAGATTACAAGCGTGCGCCACCACGCCCGGCTCTTAGGTAGGATTTTAAATTCACCTTATATTCCATAGCCATTATTACTTGAATTAGGTATGAGGCGGATATTATAGCTCTATAGACAGATTATTATATTAGGTTCTTGATTAAATAAAAGAATATTATTGAGCTGGGTGAGGTGGTGCACACTTGTAATCCCAGTACTTGGGAGGCTGAGACAGGATCGTGGGTTCACAGCCAGCCTCGGCTCCTTAGTGAGGCCCTCCACAACTTAGTGAAACCCTGTTTCAAAATAAAGAATAAAAAATAGGGCTGGGGGTATAGCTTGGAGGTAGAATGCCCCTGGGTTCAATCGCTAGTACTGCAAAAAGGGGGGGGATTATTGATAATTTCTTAAAGTTTATATTAGAATATTATTAGGAGCCAGGCGTGGTGGCGCACGCTTGTAATCCCAGCATTCCGGAGGCTGAGTCCGGAGGATCCGGGTTCGTGGCCAGCCTCAGCTACCTAGTGAGGCACTCTGCAACTTAGTGAGACTTGGTTTCAAAATAAAGAATAAAAAATAGGGCTGGGGATATAGCTCGGAGGTAGAATGCCCCTGAGTTCAATCCCCAGGACCGCAAAAAAAAATATATATATATATATATATATTATTAGGAAATAGACCTTCAAAGTTTTAGCCCAGCAATGCTCTTTTTTGTAAAGCTTTTATCAGTATTCTAGCATTGAGTTTTCCTGGAGTTGTGAGAAAGCCTTACCTGTGCTTTTGAATCAGCATTTCCCCACTTGGGATACTAGTTCCTCAAGATGATCTTTGAATGTAAAAGTTTTTCTGTTAAATCAGTAATACACTCTTACATTACATGTTATCATATTAAGGTCCATAAATCCTGTATTATAAGAATGAGGAAACACAGTTCTTAAATTAAAATCCTGTTTTAAACAAAAATAGAACCCTGTCTAATTTTGTTTAACCTACATTTGCTGAATTTCCTTGAACATCAGCTACCTTTTGCATTGGTTGCCTATTGGGAGGAACAGTCTTTAAAAGATTCACTTCTAGAATACTGGTAATATATCACTTATCTTTATTAACTTTGCAGTTGTCTGTCTGTTTCAGATGGTAATATGGCTAGTTTCTTAACTGTCTTTTGCCTGTTATATCATAATCCTTTACTGACTACAACATAAAAATGCTTTCTTACCTGTGCCTATTCTTGCTTTACAGAACAGTAGGATGGATAATGGAGTAGTAGAATTTATATTCCTCAAGGAGGGCATCCCATGATACTGGTCATTTTAATGTTCTGGTAAAATTTAGAAAGGAATTATTCTCCATGTATTATGATTGGTGGCAGTCCATCTGAGAATTGGAAGTCTTGTATAGTTTTTAGGGGTAAGCTCCAAAGTAACATGACCTCTTTTGTCTCTGGGTGCTCATTTCTGAAGCAGTCATCAAAGTTTCTTACATTCTTTTAAGTGTAGACTACAAGACATGCCAGGTTATAAATCTGTGTCATCCAGTCCACTAGCCACTAGCTACATGTGGCTGGTGATCTCTTGAAATATGGCTAAATCAAATTAAGATGTGTTGTAAGTGAAACTTCATAATGAATTTGAAAGACTTAATATCAAAAAAGAACAAAATATCTTGAAATTTTTATTTTGATTATATATTGAAGTGGTAATATTTTGATATCCCAGCCCATTGTTCTACCTTTAAAATATATCAGTCTCAGTACCTTCTTCTCTTCCAATAAAGCATCATTTGAACATTGGAGAGATTAGCTTACAATGTTTTGGTCACCTTAGATAGCCTTCTTAGATAGCTTCACCTAAGATGCTTCTTAGATAGCATCAGGTAGGTCAGGCTTCCTGCTGTTTGTTCTCTTTTTTTCTGGGAGAGAATTTTAGTATTAACTATTATATTGGTTTTTGTAATTTTTGCCTTTTACTATGAGAGAAGTACTATGGTTCTTTGCTTTAGATGAAGGACAGTTGGACACTGAATTTGGTCATGACTTCATTTTTTTGGATCAGACCCTCTGATACTGAACCCTCTACTCCCTAATAAACTTTAGAAAAGAGTAATAGGTCATGTCTTATACGTATATCTAAGGAACATTTCAGTGACAATTTTAGGAAAAATTCTTGTATTAATTTATATGAGACACTGGCATAGTCTCTAATCTGCACATTAAGCATCATTACCTGATTCTACCATCTTACAGGAAAGTTTAGTTTAACTTTATTCCCCTACAGCATTCCCATTATAGTTTCCTTTTATGTCTTAAGCATCTACTATGAATACTGTGGGTTTGCTTAATACTTTTCAGTTAAACACACACACACACACACACACACACACACACACACACACACACTTCTGTATGCATAGTACATCACTTGTTGGTAACACCTAATGTATATCCAAAGAAAAAGATATGCTTACATTTATCCCCCCCCTCATTTCTCCCAGTTTAAAGATCTGCCTTATATCTAACCCAGCTTTCTCATAATGTAATATAAAGTACTAAGCTGCATGATTATATCACCTTCTTCTGAAACTGTGCAGTAGGGGAAGAGGAGTTATTTTCCTCACTGAGCTATCCAATGACATTATCCTGCTCCATGTTTTAAAATATTTTATGTTTATTATAACATTAATCAGTAACAAAAAGTATAAAAAAGCCTTTTTAAAGTTTCAAAAGAAAACGAAACCTCGAATTTCATCTATCAGAGAAAACAGACTGATAGATGACTCATCCTTACAGATGGGTCCTGTGTGCATGCACTTGCCTCATGGTTCATTTCATTATTTTTATGGGGATCATTAACTATTCTATAAGCCAACTAAATTTGCCTGTATTTGGAACCTGCAGCTACTTCTGCAGAATCAGCACTAGAGGGCATTGAAGCTCAGGAAAGAGTATATGACTTGGGAGCTAGCAGAATCTTCATCTTACTCACTTACTGGCAATACATAATTGTTCTCAATGGAGAAGGAAGTCCTAGAATTGTGGGACTAGGTAACAGAATATTCTTGATTAAAGTCCCAGTGTAGAATAGATTATCAGATATAATATTAGCATTTTTACTGGATAATGGGACCAAATAAAAATGTGTTATCTTTCACAGGTCATAAAGTATCAGTGGCCCAGTAGACATTGATTGTAGTGACTCAATCTGCAAATCTTAGTTTTCTATATTGTCTTATAAAATTTGTTTTATAGTTTGAATCAGCATCAGATAGGTCTCAAACTAATCTCTTACTTGTAGAACCTACATGAAGATGTGCTTTTCCTTTTAAAAAGGATCTCATTGTAAAACTTTTGAATACATACAAAAGGAGAGAAAAATATTATGAACGCTCATATCTTTACTGTTGAACGTTCAACAGTTTTAACAGCTAATAACCCCCTATTAGTTATTTTGAAGAGAATCTAGACATTGTATGGTTTTGTCTGCAAATAAATTTAACTATGTGATTAACACAAAAAGAACAGTAGTTTCTTAATATCAGCAGGCATAGTCAGTGCTCAAATTTTTGCAAGGATCTCATTTTATTTTTTGGTTTCTTACAGTTTGTTTGAGTCAGTACTTTTACATTGTTATTGGTTGATATCTCCTAACCTGTAGATCTCCTTTAAATTTTTTTCTTACCATTTTTTATTTGTTGAAGCAAGTGGATCATTTGTCCTGTGGAATTTCCCATCACTTGGATTTTGCTGATTTAATCTCCTTGGTGCTATTTAGTATATTCCTCTTCCCATCTATTTTTCTATGAAGTGATAGATGGGGTGCAATATTTGGGCAAGAATACTTCATAAGTAGTAATGTGTACCTCCATCAGGAAACTAAACCTCTTTACTCTAAAGAAACTTTCTTGACTATACTGAACTGTGGCATAATATTGCTTAAGGAACTGTTTCTTTGTTGAGGACTACTGAAGCAAAAATCTTTGGAGATCCTATTTTTTTGTTACTGTTTCTGTTGCTCCCCTCACACTCACACACAATTGAATTTCGGGAAGAGACTATTATTCACTTGTATATCTTGGATTCTTAATTAAAACTCTAGAAGCCAAATGACTATTCTAAATAGAAGCAGATACAATGTGTCTTTAAACAGCTTTTCAAATCTTCAGGTTTTCTATAGTGTTTCTTTCACCTTTCCTACTGGAAAACTTCAGCTAGATTTGCTCTGTCAAGTTCTTATCATATCTTTGTCTCTTTATAACTAGATTCCATGAACATTCTACAAAGATGTAATAATAGATGATATTAATAACATATCAATTTTTTGCATTTTGAATTACATTTTCACCAGGATGAACAGAATATTCTCATCTTGGCAGAGAGAAAACAGAGTCAGCACCCAGTTGAACATGAGCATTCCTAAATCTGTTTTAATACCCTTGGACTTGTATGGTTCTGATACTTAGTTTGCACCAAAGACCAGTATCCAAATACTCTTTCCTATACTCATATTTCTGCTTTTCCTCCCTTTTTCTCTCTTCTCTCCATCTCTTCTTTTATTGATCATACATTTATCGTCACCTAATATGTACCAAAGTGCTAAGCTTATGAAACAGGTTAACAAAACAAAGGCTTTATCTATAGGGGAAAGGATGGACTCCTGGGACCTGTAGGTATCTGTATGTGGTTGGGGAGGATATACTATGCACAAAATCCAGAAAAACTCAATCCCCAAATATGAAAAGCAAGCTTTTAGAAGACGTCTCTTTGTGACCTCTTGATAAGGATTTTTTTTTTTTTTTTTTTTTTTTTTTTTGGTGGTACTTGGGTATTGAACTCAGGGGCATTCTACCCCCGAGCTACACCCCCAGTCCTACTTTTTATTCTTTAAATAAAAAAGGGTCACACTAAGTTGCGGAGGGCCTCACTAAGTAGTTGAGGTTGACCATGAACCCGGATTCTCCTGTCTTAGCTTCCCAAGTACTGGGATTACAAGCATGCACCACCACGCCTGGTGGGAAGAATTTTTTTAAAAAGACACCAGAAACACTTCTCATAAAGAAAAACATGATCAAGCACCACATAATGATGTTTCAATCAACAGTGGACCATGTGGTGGTCCAAAGGTATGATGGTGACCCTATAAAGAGAATGGAGCTGAAAAATTTCTGTTGCCTAGTGATATCATAGCACATTGTGTTTCTCAGGTGTTGGCTTAGCAGAAATACTGGTATAAATCTCTATGCTTCTAGTCATATAAAAGTATAGTGTATACATTTATTTACAGCACATAATAAACAGCTCTCTTGGTACTTTATATATTTACCTTTTGTCATTATTTTAGATGTACTCCTAAGACTCATTAAAAAAAAAAAAAAAAGTTTACTAGCTGAGCATGGTGGCGCACACTTGTAATCCCAGTACTTGGGAGGCTGAGACAGGAGGAACCGGGTTCGCAGCCAGCCTCAGCTACCTAGTGAGGCCCTCTGCAACTAGTGAGACTCGATTTCAAAATAAAGAATAAAAAATAGGGCTGGGGGTGTAGCTCGGAGGCAGAATGCCCCTGGGTTCAATCCCCTGTACCATAAAAAAAAAAAAAAAAAAAAAAAAAAAAAACCCACGTTTACTATAAAAAATATGCCACTTTATGCCAGATATTTTAGTCTGCCTTTTATTTAGCATAAAGTTTTAAAATTCATCCATGGCATGGCATGTACATAATTCCTTTTTATGGCAAATAATATCCCATTCTAGTGATTTAACACATTTTGTATATTCATTCATTCATTGATGGACATGTAGATTGGTACTGCTGTGAACTATTATTTTCAAGTTTGTTTGAATACCTCTTTTCATTTCTTTGGGTATATATAGCTAAGAGTGGAACTGTTACATCATATGGCAGTTCTGTGTTTACCTTTTTGAGGAATGCTAAGCACAAATATGTAAGGCAAGGATCACTGATCTGAAAATCCAAATCTGTATATATGCAGATATTACAAAACAAGCAATTTCAGAGTAAGGATACTCAACCACTGAAGTCTATACAAATATTCCCAAATCTGATAAACTCTAAAATCTGATGCTTCTCGTCCCATGCATTTCAGAGAAGGGATATTTAACCTGTACCATTTTACATTTTAATTAGTAAAGTACATGGTTTCCAATTTCTACACATCCTTATCAACAGATCTCTATTACTTTAAAAATATGTTAAATGAATTAGAATTGTATGATTCTGGATATTTTCAGTTTCCCTTTTCATATTTTTTTCTGGCTACATCTTTCAGCTTTTATAGAATTAGCCACTATTACTATGGTTACAAGAATATATAAAGCCAGGCATCGTGGCACTCACACCTATAAATACTAGTACTTGGGAGGCTGAGACAGGAGGATTGGTGGTTCATGGCCAGCCTCAGCAACTTAGCAAGGCCCTCTGCAACTTAGTGAGACCCTTTTTCAAAGCAAAATAGGGCTGGGGATATAGCTCAGAAGTAGAAGTCCCCTGGGCTCAATCCCTAGTACCAAAGAAAAAGAAAAAAGGAAAAAAATATATATGTATGTACATATATATAATTTTGTTTTCTGTTCTCATACAAGTAAACTAAAATATAAGTAAATATAGGTTGAACATCTTTAATCTGAAAATTGGAAACTTAAAATGTGAAATGTTTTGAATGCTGATGTAATGCCTCAGTCAGGTGGAAAATTCCGCACCTGACTTCTTACGGTGGGTCAGTCAAAACATATGCACACTAAAAATATATGACGTTACCTTTGGAGTTGTATGTGCTAGGTGTGTATGAAAAATAAATGAATTTCATATTTATACTTAGATCTCATCTCCAAGATATCTCATTGTATATATGCAGATATTCCAAAATAAGAAAAATTTTGAAACTCACAACATTTTTAGTCCCAAGCATTTTGGATAAAGGATATTGAAACTGCTTGTAATCCCAGCATTTGGGAGGCTAAGACCAGAGGATCCGGGTTCGCGGCCAGCCTCAGCTACCTAGTGAGGCACTCTGCCACTTAGTGAGACCCTGTTTCAAAATAAAGAATAAAAATAGGGCTGGGGGTATAGCTCGGAGGTAGAATGCCCCTGAGTTCAATCCCCAGTACTGCAAAAAAAAAAAAAAAAAAAAAAAAAAAAATTTGTTATTGTAATGTACTGTGAGTCACAGCCTGCAAAAGGATCTAAAAATCAGTATTTTTTTAACAGAATTATTTTTGTTATTATTATTATTATTATTATTATTATTGTTATTATTATTCTGTACTGGGGATTGAACCCAGGGGCATTCTACCTATTTTTTTTTTAATTCTTTATTTTGAAATGGGGTCTCACTAAGTTGCAGAGGGCCTCACTTAAGTAGCTGAGCTGGCTGCGAACCTGAGATCCTCCTGTCTCAGCCTCCCAAGTACTGAGATTACAAGTATGCGCCACTACTCCTGGCTAGAATTAATTATTTCATAGTAGCAGAAGCTAAGAGTTTGTCTCATTTGTCTTGGCGAGGCTAGAATACAAGAGCTTCTTATAACTTTATATATGTATGTGTGTGTGTGTGTGTGTGTGTGTGTGTGTGTGTATATATATATATATGCATACTTCTCAGATTTTCCTTGGGTGAAATTTATTTTATTCACAGGTTTCTGTTTCTGCAACAGAAGAAATTTAAATCAAGTATATAGGAATTGTGAGTCAGTCTTATTTCATACTTGAGTACTTCAAATAAATGTAAAAATAGTGTCTAACTTTTATATGGAGACCAAACTTGTTGTTGGAAAGGAAAAGGAGGACTCTCTAAGAATGATGTTATCTACAATTTTTTAAAAAGTTCATAAACCATTGAAACTGGGGAAATAGAGATTTTGAAATGTTTCTTATAGGCAAGAGCTGAATGTTTTTCCAGGCCTGCTATTATTTAGTGTATAATATACTACGTATGTTTGGCCCATTACTGCCAGTTTATCATATTGTGTTTACGTCTGAAAGTATTTCTGTGAGAATTTTCTCAAACTCTGTCAGAATTTTCTGAAAAATTTTATTCATCTTAACTAATCAGAGTAATGGTTAAAAGGAAGTTAATTGCAACCATATTTCTCTGATCCTTCATCCATACAGATAGCCCTATTTCTTATTAATTTTGAGTTTTTCATGTAACTTTTGTTCATTTAAATTTTATATATTTAATTTTCATTTTTAATTCAAGTTTTGGATGCATTAATGAGTCAAAAACAGGACTTTCTGGAAAACAAAAACAAAAACAAAAAAACAAAGTTTCCCAACCACTAACTTATTGCTTATCAGAGAGAGCCAGGCAGGGTAAATATCTTCTTTCTTTTCTCTTACTCCCTTATCTCCTGCCAGTGACAAATACTGGCCTGCTGAAAACCAGAGGAAGTGAGCACTAATACATAAAGAGTTCCAGGGTTATTGCAAAGGGGAGAGAGTGGAGTTGGAAGGGCAAGCAGAAAATATCCAGCACACCAGTTTCAGTTTTTCCAAGACCTCTCTTTGTAGCTCTCTGAATGATCTTTAAAAAAAAAAAAAAAAATAGTGACACACATCTGTAATCCCAGTACTTGAGAGGCTGAGACAGGAGGATCACAGGTTCTTAGCCAGCCTCAGCAATTTAGTGATACTCTCAGCAACTCAGCAAGACCCTGTTTCCAAATAAAAAGTAAAATAGGGCTAGGAGTGTCGCTTGGAGGTAGAATTCCCTGGGTTCAATCCCTACTGCCAACAACAACAACAAAAAAAGAAACATATATATGTGTAAAATATATAGTATCTAGTTTTTTGTTTCCCAAATACAATGTCTTCTCTTACCTCAGTGAAGCTTTGTGTGTCTGGGAGGGTACTGGAAATTGAACCCAAGAGTATTCTGTCTCCGAGCTACATCACCATCCCTGTTTTGTTTATCACTTTGAAACAGTCTCACTAAGTTGGGGAGGGCCTTGCTAAGTTGCTGAGGCTGGCTGTGAACCTGGGATCCTCCTGTCTCAGCCTCCCAAGAACTAGGATTACAGGCATGCAATACCACATCCGGCTTAGTAAAGCTTTAAAAAAAAAAAAAGTTTCCCTCCTTACATGGTTTTATTTCTCTCAAGTAAGGGTTTTGCTCCCTTTTTAAGGGGAGCATCTGTGTTTCATATTACAGATTTTCCCATTTGTCTACTCATCTGAATACATTTTAGAGTGAGACACAAAAGCAGATAGAAAGCTTTTTATGTGTGGATGGGGCTTCTGCTTTCCAATTCAGTAGGTCTGTGGTGGTGCCCACAAATTCCCAAGTATGCTGATGGTGCTAGTTCAGGAATTGTATTTTTAAAATAAGACCACTTTATTAAGGAATGCCCTTGAGATTCACATTTGTGAAAGGGCGTGTACAGAAAGGTCGTGATTTGGGCAGAGGGAACGTTGAATTGCAATGCTGGAGGTTCTGAAGTTGGAATAACCCACCAGAGGTGTCCCAAGTTGGGACAAGGAGTAGGTTGTTCATACCCTTGTTTTCATGAGTCTGGTTATGGGCTGTCCCTGGAAAGAGCTGTGACCTTTAGGACTGAAGTTTTCTTACGCCTAGGCAATCATCATAAGGGCAAACACTAAGGGCATTTTGCTGGAAGCACTCCCAGCAGCTGGGGATGAAGTCCTTCTTTCCTGAAAAGGGTTTGTGGCGCTTTAAGGTGTCTACCTATGCTCCTTCCCAGTCAACTGATTCCCTAGCTCTGTCCTGAGGCAGTTACTTTTTCTCATTTTTCTGTACTATAGATTAATTTTGCCTATTTTAGAACTTCACATAAATGGACACATACAGAATCAGGTTTTTTTCTTAGTGGCTTATTTGGGTCAGTATTAGATTTATCCATGTTTTTCTGTTCCATTTTATTGCTGATGAGTAGTTTATGAAAATATCACAAAGTATATCTGTTCTTATATTGATGCCATGTGGATTGTTTCCAGTTTGGGGTTATTATTAATAGATGCTATGAACATTTTTATTTTTTTATGTGTGAACTTTTAAAAATATTTTTATGAGTACATTATAATTATATATAATAGTGGGAGTCATTCTTGCATATATGTACATGTATATAACATTCCTAGTACTTCTCTTTTCTCTCCCTTCCTCTTTCTCCTTGGTCTCCTTCCTCTGAACTACTGGTCTCCCTTCTGTTTTTATAAGATACACCCCTCCCTTTTTCCTCTCTCCCTCCCCCTCTCTCATTTCTACATGTGAGAGAAAACATATAAAGCTTGACTTTCCTAAGTCTGGCTTATTTCACTTAACATACTGCTCTCCATTTCCATTCATTTTCCTGCAAATGACATAATATCTGAACATTCTTATTCTTATACATCTGTTTTTTTGGACATGGTTTTATTTCCCTTGGATAAATATCTAGAATAGGTTTATGTTTAACTGTTAAACTTTTCCAAATTAGTTTTGCCTTTTACATTCCTACCAGAATGTATGGCTTGTGAATGCTCTAAATTCTTGACAATATTTGGTGTTTTCATTGTATTTAATTTTAGCCATCCTAGTGGCATGTAGCAATATATCATTGTGATTTTTTATTTGCATTTTCCTGATGACTAATGATATTAAATATCTCTTTGTATGTATACTGGACATTTACATATCTCTTGTTTGTGAAATATCTACTCCATTTGTTTGCTTATCTATTAATTGGGTTGCCTGTCTTTACTTTTAAGTTACAGGAGTTCCCTTATATATTCTGGATGTAAGTCTTTTGTCAGATATGTTTTAAATAGTTTCTCTCAGTAGCTTATTTATTTCTTAATGTCTTTCAACAAATAGAAGTTGATTTTCATATTGATAACATTTAATTTGTTATTGATTCTGTATCCTAAGAAATCTCTGTTGACTTTCAAATAATAATATTTTCCTGTGGCTTTTTAAAGATACATTATAGTTTAAGATTTATTGTTAAGTTTCTCATCCAGCTCAAGTTTTTCTATGGTGTAAGCTATGTTCATTTGTTTACAGGTTGTCCATTTATCCCACCAGCATACATTAAAGGATTTTTTCCTTTGTCTCTTGAATTGCTTTGGTTCTTTTCTTGCAAATTGTTTGACTGTGACTATGTAGAAGTCAGGTATCATTCATATCAGATTATCACTGCATGTAGTGGTTTCTCTGGCTGCCCTCATGATATGTTTTTTATTTTTGTGTTTGTATTCTTTTGACTGCTGTTTCTATATAATTTTCCAGTTTGGGGTTTGCTGAACTTCTTAGATCTGCAAGTTTGTGGTTTTATAAAATGTGGGAAACTTGTGGCCATCAATTAAACATTTTTCTTCTCTCTTCTATTGCATATAGTTAGACCACTTGCTGTTGTGCTATAAATTTTTGATGTTCTGTTTATTTTTTTTTTTATTTTATTTTTTATTTTTTGCGGTACTGGGGATTGAACTCAGAGGCATTCTACCTCCGAGCTATACTCCCAGCCCTATTTTTTATTCTTTATTTTGAAACCGAGTCTCACTAAGTTGTGGAGTGCCTCACTAGGTAGCTGAGGCTGGCCACGAACCCAGATCCTCCGGTCTCAGCCTCCTGAATGGTGGGATTACAAGCGTGCGCCACCACGCTCGGCTCTGATGTTCTGTTTATTATTTTAAAATGTCTTTTATTTTTCCTTTAGAGTCAGTAAGATATATTGGTTTTCCAGTTAAGAGATCCCTTTTCTGCTGTCTGATCACGGTCATCCAGTAGAGTTTTCATTTTAGATATTGTAGATCTTAAGTTCTAAAATTTTCATTTAGGGCTTTGTCAGAGCTTTCATTTCTCAGTTGAGATTCTCCGTGTATACATTTACTATGACCATATTTTCCTTTAAATACTTGAACATACATGTAATTCTTGCTAATTGTGATATCTAGATTATCAGGATTGCTTTCTCTGAGCTGTATTTTCTCTTGGCTCCAGGTTATTATTATTTTTCCTTCTTCCTGTTTCTTCACTCTAGTAATTTTTGCTTATATAATAAGCATTATTGATAAAAAAAACAACAACAAAAAAAACCTTTTATGTGATGGGTGATATATCATAGACTTTGTATTGTTATTTTTCTCTGATGGCTGTTGAATTTTTGTCCTAGTAGACATTCAGTATGGCTGCATTCAAACAACTTTCTTCTGTGACAGGCAGCAGGAGAATCTTTCCCTTTTTAGCTGTTCTTTTTATCTGGGAACCTTGGAGTTTCCCCAAACAAGGGTCATCCAAATATCTGGACATAATTTATACATAAGTTTTGGAGTACCTTCCTTTCTAGGATTTCATCTCTCGCTTTCCAGCTTCTTACAACCCCACACTTTGTTCTCTTTAATCTGACAAACCAGATTTCTTCAGAGTTCTAAGGGATCATTGCCACCTAGACTATTAAGTATCTTTAGGCAAAAACTTATAAAAATTCCATCCAGCTTATTTCCCTTCACTTAGGGAAGACTTCTTTGCAGTTGCTACCTGCTTTCGATCACTGTTTTGCCTAAGAATTTTTAAAAAATATTTTGTTCACTGTATATAATTTTTTTTTTTTTTTTTTTTTTTTTTTTTTTTTTTTTTTTTTTTTTTTTTTTTTTTTTTTTTTTTTTTTTTT
>PVLC010029952.1:0-19853 GCA_004027655.1 Graphiurus murinus
GGTGAGAAATAGGAATTTTGATTCATTTTTCTGCAAGTGAATATATGACTTTCCCAGCATCATTTATTAGGAAGATTGTCCTTTTTCCAATGTGTGTTATTAGTACCTTGTTGAAAATGAGTTGGCTATAAATTCACAAGTTTAGTTCTAGAATCTCTATTCTCTTTTGTTCATCTATGTGTCTGTTTTTATTCTAATACCATGGTGTTTTGAGTGCTATATCTTTGCATACATTTTAAAGCCAGGTTTTTAAATATTTACTGCTTTGTTTCTTTTTCTAAAGATTGCTTCATCTAATCAGGTGGGATTTTTGTTTTTATGGTTCTTTATTCTTTTTCATATTTTCTGTTTATACTGAGTTATTTTATTTGATACCATAATGTTTGATCATTAATTTTGAATGTATTTTTAATTACATCCTTCTTCATAGCTATAGTAGATACTTTAGAATTCTGTCAAACTAACAATTAGTTCATATTGAGGTATGTAACAATTGACTGCCCTTTCTTTGAAATTTGTAGGTCTGCTACAGTCTGAATATCTATGTCACTTAACCACTAGTGGGACACTATTTGGAAAGTAGAACCTCTGGGATAATGATTAGATCTTAAGGTTCATGCTCTAATAAATTGAATTAGTGTCCTTAAGAAAGAAATCCCAGAGAGATCCCTCACTCCTTAATCATCTGAGGAAACAGTGAGAAGTCATTATGAACCAGAAAGTGGGCTGGTATCTTGATATTTTTTTTTGCTATTTGTACATCTTATTTTGAGTAGTGTCTGTTCAGTTCAATTGCCCATTAACTGGGTTACTTATTTTACTTTTTAGTGTTAAGCATTTTTAGTACTTTATATATTATAGATACTAGTACTTTGTCAGAGTACTATTTGTATAAATATTTACCATTTGTACCTTTCTTAATTTCCTTATGTGTATCTTTGTGTCCATCTAGTATCATTTCCCTTCTGCTTGGTGAACTTCCTTTTACAGTTTTGAATTATGTGCAGTACAACTTCTACACCAGAATTTCCTCAGTTACCTTCCAGCCAAGTGTGGACATATAAGCAAAAACTAGTTAATATACAATTATTGTTTTTTTCTCTTAAAATTATAGATCAAGACAAGTTCTTGCCTTTTCTTTCTCCCAAACAGTTGCAATGGGGATACATACTGGAATAGTCATTTTGCACCATGAAATAAAAGCCACATGCTAAGAACAGAAAATCACCAAGCTACAAGAAATCTAAAACCACATCAAACTACAACATGGAACTTTAACCTCTTCATTTCAATCTTATATAAAAATATATGACTATTGGACTTATTGTAAACCTTGACTTTCTGTTGTATCAACTAAAATGATATCTTAGCCAATATAGAATTTAGTACTTAAAATAGAGTGCTGCTATAGCAAAATATAAAATATATGGCATGGGTTAACAGTAGAACCACGCCCATCAAGCCCACAGTCTACAAAGCTGGTGCTTGCTGGAGAACCTGAGATACCTTCTCAGGTAAACCATTAGCTAAAAAAGCCCATAACTCTTGGAAAAATGACTGGAACAAATATGTTAGTACATGTGGCTATTTTTTTCTGATTGTACAAAAGTTCTTTAAATTAGGTATTAATTTTATCTAAATCTAGTCATTATTTAAGCCACTATGCAAACAGTTCTGTTATGGATACCTTTTTGCCTCTAGCTTGAACTTTAAGATGACTCAGGTCCATAAAGATGAGGAAAAAAAAAAAAGCTCTAAACTGAAGCTGATGATGGCTTTCCAAAAATAAGATTGTGCCCTTAAGCTTTTTGAAACATCTCCTAGTAATTGTTTTCTACCAAGTAATGAGATAATCAAGCAGTATAGTTGGAATAAAGTTTTTTTCCTTTCCACTGAAACCTATTGCTTCTGATGGCCCCAAGTTATCTATGATTAAGGTGAAAGAGACTCTGATGGGAAGAGCCCAGAACTAGTATATAAAGACTATATTTTAGGGTTATGAACTATTCCTAAATATCACTGCCCTACAATTTCCCAGCATCTGTAGCTGGGAACCTAATAAAGTTTTTAAAAGAAAACATACTACAAAAAGTGTTGGTTTTGCCTAAGAAAGTCTTTTACTACTAGATCCCTAAAATAACCTTAAAGATGCCACAAAACTTACTAGCACATTGTTAATGGTAAAACTGCCCCCCAAGGTGTTTTTCAATGTCCACTCTAGATAGGCCAGAGAAAATAAGGAACAAAAAACACGTTGCATTTAGTTATGAACCACAGAAGAAAACAATTGAGGTCCAACTCATGGCTAGCCTTAGCAACTGAGCCTGCTCCAACATAAAAAATAAAATAGGATGGGGGCATAACTCAGAGGTAGAAAGCCCCTGGGTTCAATCCCTAGAACTGCACAAATACACATGAAGGGAGAGAGGGAAGGAGGGAGAGGGAGAGGGAGAGGGGGAGAGAGAGAGAGAGAGAGAGAGAGAGAGAGAGAGAGAGAGAGAGAGAGAGAGAGAGAGAGAGAGAGAGAGAACTAACATATAATCAGTAGCAGCTGCTGTGCTAGCCAAGAAAGTTGTTCTACTTCTGGAATAGGAGTTCCTAGATATTTCTTTGTTATAGGACTTTATCATTTAATTTAGTGGTGGCAATTATGCACTTCTCATTCTCTTAATAGTCTGTTTTTACTCAACCATTGTATGTTGGATTGTTGGGGTGACAGGTTGCTTCCTCAACTAAGGGACACAGGATTGGTGGGGTCCTTGGCTAACACGACAGGAAAGAATTTCAGCATGTGCCAGTCAGAGACATGGACAGATGTTTATTTGGGAGAAGGGAAGAAATACACATTCAAGAGAGAATGTGGTCAACCTCAAGATGAGGAAGGCATTTGGGGGAGTACAGGGTTCTTTTCCTATAGGGGACTTTTTTGTGAGGGGTGGCTAGAGGAAGCACATGAGGATGATCTCAATCTGGTAGTCCTGAGGTAGTTTCTGGTGGTCTAGTCTGGTCAACCTTAGGGTCTTCAGGCTTCTTGGGGTCTTCATTATCTGATTGGCAGATGAATTGGAGAGGGTCTTAATTATAGGTTTATCAAAATATCATACCTATCTTGTTATCAACGTACAGGGCAATTATGGTTTCTTTGAGTTAACTCGAGGATCTACAAATTTTCCAGAAGTTTGGGAGAGACAGGCCTGGGAAAGAGAACTGGTTTGGGGAGTAGAGGCTGAAGTATTTCAATTCCAGATTCTCATATTAAAGTTATATTTACTTTTCCTTCCACCTGTCTCCTTTCTACCTATTTTTTCTATCCAATGTCCAGGATGGGTTTTTGATTTATGGACAGTTCCATCAAGAAGAAATCTTATATGGACCTGAGAGAGAAAAACATAACTCAAGAGATGCAAGATATTGAGCTGTAACAAGTAACTGATGGTAATTTAAGATATCTCCCTTACGGTAGATCTGAATATAATCTATGAATGAGAACAAACATATGCACAAATATTTGGCTGGATAGAAGATCTGGCTGTGGAAGTTCTCACTTGAGGTAGATATACAAATCTGAGAAACTTCCACCTAGAGAAACAAACTGTGTTTTTTAGTTTCCTTTTTATCAGTGTTGCCATGTGACCAATTTCTTAAGAGACTTAATATACAAAAGTATATTAACCATGCAATGAACTCTGATGCAAAAAGTCATGGCAGATATTCTGAGAGGCAAGTCACAAAGTCTGGAGTCACCAGCAAGAATGGTCAGATATGGATCAACAATTGCCAGCTTACCTAATGGTGCCTCTAAATCCATCTCGAAATCATTAAAAAACCCTAAATGTGTTCTCAAACCAATAATTTAAGATGCTCACATCTATTTAGCCTGTATTCAACATTCCTATGCTAGGAAGACACAATCAGATCATATCTAATCTTCTTTCCTCTCTTTTTCATTGTATATCTTTCTCAGCTCCTACTTGTCTTTGAGTCTTTGACAAATGAAACTATTTGTGGTTAACTCCCTTCAAGCTCTAAATAAATATCCCATGTTTATTCTCATTTAGGTTATCTTTGTTTATTTCCACATTCCTGTCAATAGGAAATGTCAAGTACAAATTGATTGTTGGCTCAAACAAAATGGGTTGGTATTTTTCTTCCTCTTCTTTCCTCGTTGCTAATGGTTAAAGCAAGGTATAATAGAGTATTACTGCAGAAGCTAGAGAAGTTGTATCCAAAAACAACAGTTGAGGGTAGCAGGTGGGATTTCCTTGTGGAAGAGAGACATGAGAGACATTATACCAAGTCAAACTTTACAGGAAATATAAAAAAAAATCTCTTTTGCTGAAGACATTGATGACTTGGGGATATTTGTATAGAACAGCAGACTGAAAATAAGGAAATAGAGTTCTTAAACAACATAAATCAACCAGATCTAACACTATATATATATATATATATATAATATATAATAATCTACTGAACGTCATTAGAATACGTAATTTTTTTTCAAGCATATATAGGACATTTTCCAGGATAGTTCACATGGATTGGCCATACATTAAGTCTCAAAAGACTTTTAATAGATAACATAAAATGTATCTTCTCCAACCAAAAACAAGATAAAGTTGGAAACAAACAGAAAACCAAAAGATCTACAAATCTGTGGAAAATGATTAGCATAATCTCCAATACTTGGAAGATGATTAAATAAATCACAAGAGAAAATAGAAACACTTAGTGATGAATAAAAATGAAAACATGAAATTCTAGAAAATATGGGACACGGCCCAAAGAATGTTCAGAAGGAATTCATTGCTACAAGTAACTACCTTAAAACAGAAGAAACTACCTCAAATCAAACATTTAAGTTCTTAAAATATAATAAGTTAGAAAAAGAAAAACAAACTGAGCCCAAAGCTAGTATAATAACAATAACAATAACAATAATAATAACAACAACAATCATAATGGAGATAAACAAAAGAGAGAATGAAAAATATGAAAAAACATTTAAAAAATAAAAAAATGTGTCTTTAAGCTAGGCATGGTGGCACACACCTGCAATCTCAGTACAGAAGTATCACAGGTTCAAGGCCAGGCTTAGCCACTTAGGCAGGCCCTTGGCAGCTTAGTGAGATACTGTTTAAAAATTAAAAATAAAATAAGGCTGGGGATGCCTCTCAGTAGTTGAATCCCCTGGGTTCCATCACACACACACACACACACACACACACACACACACACACACACACACACATTTTATCTTTATTTTTATTTATTTATTTATTTTTGCGGTACTGGGGATTGAACTCAGGGGCATTCTACATCCGAGCTACACCCCCAGCCCTATTTTTTTATTCTTTATTTTGAAACCGAGTCTCACTAAGTTGCACAGTGCCTCACTAGGTAGCTGAGGCTGGTCGCGAACCCGGATCCTACAGTCTCAGCCTCCCGAATGCTGGGATTACAAGTGTGCGCCACCATGCCCGGCTCACACATTATCTTTAAAAGGCCAGTAAAATTGACAAACCTTTAGTTAAGTTAAATAAGGAAAAATGAGACAGCAAAAATATTAAAATCAGAAATATAAGTGAGGACACTACTGCCAACTACAGAAATAAAAAAGAATTATAAAAGAGTACAATGAACTACTGAATAGCAACAAATTGGATAACCTGATAAAATGCACACATTCCTAGAAACACAAAACCTACCAACAGTAACTCATGAATAAATAGAAAATTGGAACAAAGTTATAATTATTACTAATTAATAGCTAATTAATAATCAAAAGTCTCTTGAGAATTCAAAATTGGGGCCTATCTTCTTTTGTGATTATCCTCAAATAGCTTAAAGAGCAGCCACCAATAACTGTCAAACTTTTCCAAAATATTAAGGAAGTGGGATCATTTACAAATTCATTTTATGAAGCCTGATTCATTTTATGCAAGCAGATACTAAAGCCAAACAAAGATACTACAAGAAACTACAGACTAATATCTCTTTTACATGTAAAAATATTTAAGGAAATATGAACATACCTAGTTTAGTAAAATAATAAAAAGATTATATAGCATGACTAAGTAGGATTTTTTTTTCCTGGAATATAAGAATTATGCTAAAGGAATTATGCTGTGAATTAAACTAATCAACTAATCATAAGAAGACAGTCTATAATTCTACTTACATGACAGACTCAGAGTAGTTAAAAAATCAGAGACAAAGAAAGTAGAATGTGACTGCTGGTGTCTTGGAGGAGGAGATATGGGAAGCTGTTGAATGAGTATAAAGTTCAAGTTCTGCAAAATGAAGAGATTTTTGGAGAGAGGAGTTAATAATTGTGCAGCAAAACGAATGAACTTACTATTTCTAAGCTGTACACTTAAAATGGCTAAGATACAAACTTTATACTATGTGTTTTTTATCACAATAAAATAAGTAATAAAATAATAAAGCATGAGAAAAAGAACAAAAGCTCAGGAATTTGGAAGAGAGAACATGCTGGTGTCTCAACTCAGATTAAAGCACAGAGAGATTATAGTATAGTAGGATAAAGGTAGAATATATACATTTAGTTCCTTTTGTCTGTGGATTGAGGTCACCTATTCTTCACTCATTAACAGCTCTTAAAACTGGTTCCATCAAAAAGGGTAATAAAACTGAGCTGCTAGCATTAAAAAGAAATTAGCTGACCCCATGGTGCAAACCTATAATCCCAGTACTAGGGAAACTGAAACAGGCTGGTCCCAGCTTCAAGGCCAGAGTGAAGTAACTTAAGGGAATCCTGTTTCAAAATAAAATAAAATAAAACAGGGCCCAGGGGTGGGGGGTATAGCTCAGAAGTAGAACACCAGAACACCGCCCCTGGATATTTCTCTTTCTCCCATTCTCATTCTCATTCTCTCTCTCTCTCTCTCTCTCTCTCTCTCTCTCTCTCTCTCTCTCTCTCTCTCTCTCTCTCTCCTCCCTTCCCTCCCTCCTGCTCTCTCAGTGAAAAAAAGAAGAAAATAAACAAATTAATTAATTAATACTCTCTTCGATCAGTATCTCAGTCACTAATTTCTCTGATGGAATTCTGTCACCTTAGCAAGATAAATAAATAAATAAGTAAAAATAAAAACTATAGAAAGACCAATGAAAGAGGGAATTTACTAATAGAAATGTAAGGAGAAGAGAATGGCATTGTAATAAATAGAATCCACATCTCAGCCTTTCTAAATTTAACCCACATACTTTCCTCAGAGAATAGACCTTATCTGTCTATTATGGAAATGAACTAAAGTGAAATGTATCTAAAATAAAACAGAGCTAAACAGAGCTAGGGACAGAGCTTAGGTGTTCCCTCACATGCACAAGACCCTGTGTTCAATATGTAGCACCACAAAAGAAACAAAATCAAATTTAAATAAAGTTCAAACAAATGATCTGCATATTAACTTACTAAAAACCAACCTTAGATCTTAGCTGTGAATATGTTTCTTTCTTCTAGGTTATGCTAACACTGGAATAACTTCACCTGCTCTTTCTATTTATTTAATATATTCCAAATATCATGGGGTTATGAAATATCCTTGTGGTGTAAACTTGAGATTCTTCAGTCTTTAATTAGTCTTTCTACAAAATGGAGTAATCTACGCAGCACACCAAAATAATAAGAGAAAGTAATGAAGGAACGAAAATAAATATAAATACAAAGGGAAAAAAAAGACTTCAAATGTCTGGAGAATATTGTTTGTGAAGATTCTTCACCTTATCACTGATAATGCAAAGACTTCTAATCTACCAGTAATTCTCTCAAGAGTACTCCAAACTACATTAATTTTTACTAAACATAAATAACTATTTTACTGACATTTTTCACTTCTGCAGCTAGAGCCCGTGCTACATTTTAAGTAATGTTTTACTGCTATAACATACAGAGAGGAGATCAGGTGATAAATTGATTTCTCAGTGCACTTACTGAAATTTTAAATTCAGTCTTAGTGATATATCTCACAGTAGAATGTGCCCAAAATAAGTTAGCTTTTTAAGAAACAGTTCGTAAAGCATTACAATATTAAAAACCAATAATATGTATGCAACCAAGAATAAATCTTTGCCAGGAGTACTGGTGCACACCTGTAATCCCAGCACTTGGGAGGCTGTGAAAGAAGGATCACAGGTTTAAGGGCAGCCTCAGCAATGCAGCAAGACACAGAAACTTCAGGAGACCCTGTTTCAAATAAAAAGTAAAATAGGGATGGGGTTGTTGATCATAGGTAGACTGCCCCTGGGTTCGATTCCCATTATTACCAAAAAAGTAAAGAAAGAATGAAGTATAACGCAAACTATGGGACTGGAGAGATAAGGATATGCCAACTAGATTCATTAATTATAAAGAATGGACCATCCTAGTGGGGATGTTGATCTGGGAGGCTGTGCATGTGTGGAGATATCAGGTATAATGAGAAAGTTCTATAGCTTTAGCTCTAAACTGTGCATGCTAAAGTGTCTAAAGACTCTATTAATGAAAAATAAATATCATGATAGCATCGCCAGGATGAGAAAAACTTCACATTAATTGGGAAAAAAAAAAAGAAGGAAGGTCCATCTACTAGAATGGAGTGATTGACCAAAATGGATCCACAAAATCTCATACACCTCAAGATAATATATTTTTTCCAAATAAATGCTAACAGTATAAACTGCATTAAGAGCTGTATCCACAGAGGACATGACAGACAGTTTGCCGAAAGGCTCTTCCTTTCATAGCTATCACAGTGATTTCCTTTCACCCTCCAGTCGGGGGGAAAAAATAAAAGCAATAATGACAAAACCTAATTTACATCCATCTCAGTAGACAGAAAACCCCCACCTATGAGCTCCCTTCTGACGCAGCCACACAACTGGAGTTGGCATAAAGATCAATGCGCTCTGCACTTGGTTATGAAGCTGTCAGTGCAGTCCCGTTGTTGATTCATGATTGTGTTACCTTATTATACATTGGTCTTTCCATCGAATCTCAGCATCGGGACAAAGTTATTGTTTGTAGTGAAAGTTTGCAGTGGCCAGAGGAGGAGTGAAAGGAAATGTGTCTCCATAGCCGGACAGTGATCCAGTGGTAAGCTGATGGAAATCTCCTGCCTGCTACATGTCTATCTGGGTACCAAACAGTGCTTCTCCAAGAGCTAATTATTCAACCTGAGAGAAAGCAAGATCATATTGATAAAAAATATTAATGACTTTAAAGTGAAAAGTTCTTTATATTGTCTCAAAGATTATTTATGTTTCCAGTTATTCTTGGCTGACCTATTTGTGCAGCGCTTCCTTCAGGGGTTCTCAGACCATGGAATGGGCCAGTTGCATACACAGACCTTCCACGACCGTGGAAGGATCTTCAGACTTTCCCTCTTCCCTCCATAAGGATGATGTTCTTTGAGTTAACTGAGGAGGAGTGGTAGAAGGTAAAGTAACCAGGAATTTATGATTCAAATCCTGCTAGACAGATGTAAGTCTTTTTTTTTTTTTTTTTTTTTTTTCAGTACTGGTAATTGGATCCAAGGTATTCTACCTATGAACGATACTCCGAGTCCTTTTTTATTATTTTATTTTGAAACAGGGGATCATGAAGTTGCTGACAGTCTCACTCACTAAATTGCTGAGGCTAGTCTTGAACCTACAATCTTATTGCCTCAATCTTCCAAGTACTAGAATTTTGGGTGTGTGACACTGTGTGAGCCTATAAGCTATATCACTGCTTTTGAGATGTTTTGGTCAAAACTATTGTTCAGACGGCAATTGCTTAAAAACTGTCAATTCCTGTGGTACAAATATTCCCCACAGTGTTTATGTCAAGCTAACGGCTAAATATCACTGAATATTAGGGAAAATGTGCAGTATCATACCACTGTATTCATACTATGCTGAAACAACAGGATGAATAACATCAAAAGTAAAGATAATAGTAAATGTAATAAAACAATTAAAAGTGATGAGTTTGAGTATGTTGACGATTTATCTTCTTAAAATGATTATTAACATGTGCATTTATGCAATTTAATTTTTCATATGGCTATGTTTGGTAACCACTATGAAAATTTTAAAAATTCAATCTTATGAACCATTTTAAGCTGGCTCCAATCTACTATTAAATACAACCACATCCTTATATATTTGTGTGCCTGTGTTTGTGTGTGCCTGTATTTCATTTGAGCTGTTGTGTTGTAATCAAAATGCAACAGTCAGCCTTATATTTAAGGTCTATAAATGCCAACTATTTAGGCTTCATCTGCTGGCCAACTTTAAAATCTCTGCCATGACAAACTGTATTTTTGGGGGGCCATGTTTCAGTATTTTAGGAAACCGTTATTAAGTATCAAAACACTGAATTTCCAAATTTCTACCACTTATGGCTACTTGTAACTAAATTTAGGATCGCTAGACATGGTGTATCTGCCATTTGTCAAAATAACACTCTTGATTCTTGGATAACCCTTATGTTTGAAACTCTGAGCTGGCATCCTATCTTGAAATGTTATGTGAAAATGATTGGCAACTATCCCGTTGATCCCAATAGAATCTTCTCTATGGAACAAGTTCCTCTTTGTCATTCTTTTTCCAGTTGGCCTTACTCTAGATTCAAATGCTGATATGAAGGAGAGGGTTCCTAATTAGGCAGGCATATTCTCTGAGATTAAATAAAATACAAGTTCCAATATTTGACCCCAAGTATGTCAAGCTTTAAAACTTATTTGCCTACCAACTCCTCTTATCTTAATTTTGCATCAAATCTCAAAATAAAATGAGCACTGGACCCAAACATGTAACTTTTCATACTTTGGACAATAGTCCACAAGCATTCTATGCTTTAAAGAATCTCAATCTAGCTGGGTGTGGTGGCACACACTTGTAATCTCAGTACTTGGGAGGCTATTGCAGGTCCATGGCCAGACTCAGCTACATAGTGAGGCCCTCCACAACTTAATGAGATCCTGTTTCAAAACAAAGAATAAAAAATAGGGCTGGGGATGTAGCTCAGAGGTAGAATGCCCCTCGGTTCAATCCCCAGTACCACACACACACACACACACACACACACACACACACACGCACAAGATTTTGCAAAGCAATGCTTAACACAGTTAGATAAAACTCTGCCCATTTTTCACAATTTTATCAATTATATTTCATTCATTAGGAAAGGCTGCTTTGATCTGCTAAATTGTTTTCATGCCTACTAGTAACTTACAATCTATAGATTAAAAAACATATAAATGGAAAATTATGTAAGGTATGTGCCATGTAAGAGTTTTGGCAAAGTTTTCTACCTTGTCTGTTTAGTCTCAGTGAAGTCATATCTTTGGGTATGTCATTTTCTCAAATAGTAGAAAGAGAGGTAGAAATGAAACCAGTTGTGAGGGGAGGGTTAGTTCTCTATCTGTTGCTTCCTTTTTCCTTTGACACCCATCAAAGACTTTTTTGGATTTTTGGTATCTTTTATTGACATATTTATTTTTTGCCTTCTATTGAGTAAGAGGGTTATGCTTTGTAACTTCCACTTTCCCACCCTTATTTAAATTCTGGAGTCGCAAAGAATTTGTTTCCTTTCTGATAGGCTGCTTCTAAAGCATTTGAAGAAATGTTTCCTGTTGGTTTTTACCTCTCTCTTTTAGAAGATGAACACCTCAGTTACATAAAATCCTGCATGTATAAGCAGTGTCGAGGATTTTCAATCCACTTGTCCCTCTCCCTGGAATACACCCCAACTCATTTAGGTCTCTATTAATACACTTTGCATAGGACTGAACACAATTCTTAGGAGTTGTCTCTAATTCATTCTAATGCTGTCTTAGGAGCCAAAACATTCAATAACAGATTCCTTACATATTCTCTTTAGCCCCTTTTTCACTTGGGAAAAAATTTATTATAGGGCATAAAATTCAGGCTTCAAGTATGAATTTACAATTGATCTTTTGAGTTTTCTCCCAAACACTGCATGCATAAAATAATCCTTAGCTACTCAAACTTGATAGATTATGTCAGCTAACATCTAATCTTTCTCTAAAACACATCTCAATGCAAACTACTATAGACCAACTTCAACTGTCTTTTAGTCATATTTTAGGAAGAAAATGGAAAATAGTAGTGTAAAGAACAATTTTCTGTTGATTGAACTTTTCATTATAGATGAAAATCTAAAAGAGTGACTTCCAATTTTCCCTTCTCCCTTGAGCAGTGGGACTAACTTCCATGTAACAACCCAAATTTGGGTTGGGAAGGGGCTCAAAAAGGTGAGCCTATTGGGGGTGGATTGTGGAATATGTTTCAAAGTGAACTGAACTGATAATTACAAAATTGGATTACTGAGTTAGTTTAGAAGGAATAATTAAATTTTAGTGAAAGTTTGATAAGTAGATCTGATATACAATAATTTTCCCCACTCATTTAAGCACCTATTTTTGATGACCTAATTTTATGATTATTTTCTTGGTTCTCATCTCAGTCCAATTTGTTTGTGTTAGAAGTTACTTCTGGAGGTTTGATGGGTATCATTATTTTCAGGTAACTTTCTGGTATCTTGAATACTTTTTTGTGTGTGCTGGATGTTGAACTCAAGAGCAGTCTACCTCTGAAAAAACACTCCCAGCTTTATTATATTTTTCAATTTTTGAGACAAGGTCTTCCTAATTTGCTGAAGGTCTCACTAAATTGCTGAGGCTGGCCTCAAACTTGTGAACCTCTTGTCTCTGCCTCCCAAGTAACAGGATTATAGAGTACACCACAATGCCGGTATTTTTAAAAACTTTTACAAAGGAATGTTTGCTGGTCTGAGGTTGCTACTATATTATTCTTTTTATAGGAAATCAATTTCATTCCTGGACAGTTTGAAACACATTGAAATGCCATTTATCCTTTTTCTAACAAAAATTTATTCAAGATAGTACCATACCAATGCCTCCTCCAAACTCAGTTCTTTTCAACTATAAGTTTCACATTTCATAATTTAAAGCCCACGTGTCACAGAACAATTTAAAAAGCCCCAGAATGGAAATTGGATTATGGAATTATCACAGATCTTTCAGAAAACACCTCTGATTAGCAAAGCGTTGACTTCCTCTAGTAGATGAAGATGCCATGTTGGGATGTACCACAGAGTATGAAGGAGATCATGGCTGAAAAGAAAATCCTGAGGGGGGAAAAGTGTGCTGATTTCTATGACCTTTTAGAGGAAAAAAAAAGAACAACTTCATTAGCAGAGAATTCATAAGAATGAATGAGAATGCTACAGTCTGTTCAAAAGATGTGTTGTTTTCCCTTGAATATTGTACAAGCAGGGTAGAGAAGAACATGCATTTTAAGGTGAGATTTTAAAGACACAGGGAAACAAGCAATGAACGATGGATGACCGTGCCTTTTTTTCCCTTTACCCATCTTTATACTTTCCTTAATGTGAGAGCAAAGGTGTCTTTCTTTAATCAAGGCACTGAATACGACTTTGGATCTGCCCTTTGAATTTCAGTTCTACTGCATTTATCCTTTCCTCCTCTGTCCTTCCAAAAGCCCTGAAACACCCTTGTGCCATCATCCTTCTTTGGCACTAGTCTTCTATCCCTTGAACATTGGAGATTCTTGCTTTTTGGTACCTCTCATGTCATAACCTTAATCTTTAGTGTTACCTTTTCTTTTTATGCTTTTTCTCTTTTTCCCTCATTGAAGAGTGTTGTAATTCTTTGTGAAGATGGTTAAAGATGAGCCAGAGGATATACTTTTTTCCTATTCCATTCTGGAAATTCCAAACATCCACTGACAAACTGAGGATGAAAGTCTCAAACTACAGCTAATCAACAGAAACAGACTTAGCTACATGGCCATCTTCCGAGAACACACTAGCTTGATCTGATCTAAATATTGCCTTTTCTTATATAAGTATGAAATTTAATTCAACCAAGGTAAGCCTATGGGTTGCTCGAAACATTAAAGGTATCCGTCAACAGATGAACGGATTACAAAATTATGGGATATACACACAGTGGAATGCTACTCAGTCATAAAGAAAAACAAAATTACGTCATTTGCCGGGAAATGGAGGGAACTGGAGAATATTATGCCAAGCGAGATTAGTTAGTCACAAAAAGTGAAAGGCCAGCTGTTTTTCCTCATATGTGGAAGCTAGGGAAAAATTGAGACACAGGAGAGACTCCAGACATAGGAGAAAAAACAAATCTCAGTGGAGTGTCGGAGGGAGACTCATAGAGTGAGGGGGCAGGGGTGAGAGAGACTCAATGAGGGAAACACTTTATTGGACATGATGTACAAACACACTTATCAATGCTAATCACAATGTCATGCGCAAGGAGAGCAAGGGAATGGGATAGGAGCTGGGGGAGTGTCACCTAGCGCTGTGTGCATGTATTTCTCTATCACTCTCAACTTTATCATGATGTATGATTGGTTACAATGCACCAATAAAAAAAAAATTCCTTCAGCCGGACATGGTGGTACACACCTATAATCCCAGTACATGGGAGACAGACAGAAGGAGCATACATGCCTATAATTCCAGTACTTGGGAGGCTAAGACAGAAGGATCACGGATTTGAAGCTAGTTTCAGCAACTTAGTGAATTCCCTTGGCAACTTAGGGAGACCATTTTCCAAATTAAAATATAAAATAAAATAAAATAAGGTTGGGGTGTATCTTATAAGTAGAATGTCTCTGGGTTCAACCTCCAGTACCAATAAATAAATAAAAATAAAAAGAATTCCTTTATATAAAAATTAAATTCTAGACATTGAATACTTGGTAGATGACGGGCCATGGGTTTCAGATTATACACAACAGTCTACATTTTTGTGTACTTATTTTATTTCACATTCATTAACTATACTCCCCAGTTTTGCCAAATGTCCGGGCAATCTAAATTTACTTACCTTTGCACACTCTCTCTTAAGTGAAATTTTGTAAATGTGTGGCACTAGCAAGAGACTGGAGAAGAATTTCATACCTTCGCTCTCTCTTGGGCTGAATCTCTGGTACTGGCTACATTTTCAATGTTGTTTATGCTCCCTTGAACAACCCTTCCTTCCACCAGCTCAGCATCATGTGGGGAAGTCTTCACTGCTATTTCAACTCATTTCAAGTGACTTGAGTAAACCTTTTCAGTTTGCACTTCCATCCCTCAAACTACTCTTGCTAGTTTGATTATTTTACCATTTTCTATTTGACTATTGATCTCTTATAACACTTTCAGTTACTAGCTTTGTTTATTTCATTTATCAAAAGAACAGGAGCAATATTTAATGTATTGTAGAAGATATGTATACCTGAGTGGATCTGTGTTAGCTGCTGGGTTTAAATCCTTATTAGATTAATTAGCAAGATATTTTTGTTTATTGTTTATTTGTTTTGTTTTCTTGGTACTGGGGGTGGAACCCATGGGCATTCTACCTCTGACCTACACCTCCAGCCCTATATTTTATTCTTTAGTTTTGAAACAGGGTTTCACTATATTGTGGAGGGCCACATGAAGTAGCTGAGGCTGGCTGCGAACCTGGATCCTCCTTGTCTCAGCCTCCCAAGTACTAGGATTATAAGCGTGTGCCACCATGCCTGGCTTAGCAAGACATTTTTTAAATTTAACTTTGAAATGATAGGAAGAAAGATGTTTCCACACTATTTTTGCTCTCCTGAAGCCAGACCTATACAAAATTTCTGTTTAATCATGTGCCAGAATTTAGAATAAGAATCTATTATGTGGACAGATAAATATACAGTCTTAAAATAAATATCAGATGATAAGATACTAAATTTCTATCTCTTACTAAAATATATTTGACTTTATGTTTGATGTAACCGTAAATTACTTCTGTGATACTCAGCAAAGGACTTGTCCTATCTGTGTCCTCATCTAGGAAATCTGAAATGCTATTAAAACACTGCTTTACATATGTTATTAAGAAGCATCTAAACAATTCACAAACCATAAATTATTAATTATATTAAGACAGTAACATGATGTAATGTCTATAAGAAAAGAAAGTTCTTAACTTGGACACCTATCTTTATGCTGTTTAAACTCTCTAAAGAAAGTAAAATAAGCAATTTTATGGCTCATAAAGAAATTTCACATGCTATTATTAAAAAAATCTTTGAAAATCTCTAACTTTGTGATCTGACTTATCTACATGATGATTCTTAATCCTCTTAACCTTTCTCTGCCTACATTGCTCAACACTATTTCCCAAACTCTATCAAAATTCAAAAGAGTTATTTGACAAATGTTATATAAAATTCATTTAATTAAACACTCAAACTTCTGCCTCTTATGCTAGATTAGTTTCAATGTTCATAGACCCAGTGAAGTCAATTCTTTCCCAAGAACTATTTCATTGACCAGGACAAAAATTGTCTTCACCAGAATGTAGCTACATAAAATAAATCCAGTGCACTGTATTCAGCATGGTATTTCAGACATGGGACTATATCACCAAAATATTAGAGTTTTATACAGAAACATTATTCCCAAATTAATAATTAGAAGATATAAAAGTAACCTCTGGTGTAATGTCTTCTTTTACAAATAGAGATTTGTAAACTTTTTTTTTAAAATTCTTTAACATAATAAAAATTTGGACTGAATATATCCAATCACATCAGTTTTTATGAAGGTGTTCCTCAGTGGTGTGTCCTGGTCATTCTGGTATATTACTGTAAAATTAATGTGAAGTCCCTCTGCGCTCTGCTTGGAAAAGCCTTGGTCATGGGCTATATCTCTGCATCAACATGATAGAGTTTGGGGGACATGTTTTATCTCCTTCCAGTGCTCTACATATTGATAAGGAAACAATAGTTTACATAAAAGGGGTGGGGATGAAAATTTTAATTTAAAAAGTCAAAAACACGTGACCTTTGAGGCTTATGAAAATGTGCATTTCATACTCCCCTTTCAACTTTAATGCACTTGATAGCCAAATAGCTAAAGAAATGTATATGATTTCTGAAACTGGCTAACACCCCATTTTTTAGAGGCCCTTAGCATTGAATTCTTTATTTTTGACCATTGCATACCATTCTGTTTAACACATCTATTACTATTCTTTATACAATGACCCCCAGCCCTATTTTTTTATTCTTTATTTTCAAACAGGGTCTCACTAAATTGTGGAGAGCCTCACTAAGTAGCTGAGGCTGGCGGCGAACTCGGATCCTCCTGTCTCAGCCTCCCAAGCACTGGGGTTACAAATGTGCGCTACCACGCCAGGCCCTTCCTCTGTTTTGATGCTGGAGTCATCCTATCCATACCACATTGGACCTAGAAGCCACAGTCTGCACTGTACTCTAACTTCTCCAGCCATAGACTAGTTTCTTTTTCACTAAAACAATATAAATTATGACTCCAATATGAAGGGAAACACACCAAGACCTGTGTGCATGTTTGTTTGTATGACTTTGAACCTTACTATGATGTGTAATTGCAATGCACCAATAAAAGTATAAAAATAAAAAGCTTTTAAATAAAATTTGCACAACTACATTATTAAAATGCAACAGTCTAATTGTAACCAAACTCCAGAACTCTGGATTCTACTTAGGAAACTAATTTTTACCGTGTGTATGTGTGGAGGGGGGAGGTACTGGGGATCGAGCCCAATAGTCTTCTACTTCTGAGCTAAACCCCAAGTTCTTTTTATTTTGAAGCAGTAACCTCTTAAGTTACTGCATGCTGGCCTCAAACTTGTGATCTTCTTGTCTTGACCTCCAAAATCTGGGATTACAGTTGTGTGCCACCTTATCTGGCACAACTTTTACTTTTAAAAAATGAATTGGCTATAGTTTCCAAGCAGCAGATGAGTAGGTTTGGATATAATTTTCTGCTACTGCTGAGATTAATCACATGATATCTTAATTTACCTCTTTATTCTCTCTTTCCTTATGTGTTTAAGATTCACCATGACAACTGTTTTTCTATTCCTTTATTCTTCTCTAATTCCATCTACCTCATAATTTAGAATCCTTGCTGCTTTGCCTAATAATGTTCCTACTCTTGGAGAAAAGGTTATGTATTTAACCTGATGTATTCTGTTGATTCTCAGAGGTACTCCCAGGATTTAATTTCCAGAAAATATCAACTAAAAAAATCTGTGAGAAATAAAAATAATATTTATATATTTAGTATATGCAAAATAAGACCAAAGCATAGGGGATAAAACACAGTTGCAGCAGACTGAAGAATCCCCTCAAATTCATTGAAACATCTACTGAGAAGAGAAGTTTCATATCCCTTTTCTTTATCTGGAGAGACCTGGAGAGTTCCTTGACTAAAATAATGGGCAGTAATGAGACTTCTAAGGCTGAGTTACCTGAAGACTTATATCTCCTACCTGGGTTTCTGAGAACATTTGCCCTTGGAGTTAGTTTTCAATTTCCATGTAAGATGTTTACCTACCCTACCATAGAGATCATGTGAGGAACCCAGAGATGACATGGAGAAGAGGAAGGGCCCAGCTGAGCTTAGTCTTTAAACCATCCTCATTGAGATGTCAGGCATAAGTGAAGACTTCTTGGACCATCCTGACCAAGAATTAAATACTATTGAATGATCCCTGACAATGCAAGGTTGGAAAAAAAGGATTCCCCACAGAACCATGCTCTCATTGAGCAACAACAAAATAATGAGATGACATAAGGTAATTGTTGCTTTAGGTCACTAAAGTTTAGAGATAGTGGATATAAAAAAATAAATAATTGGAACACAATTTGACATCTAAAGCATTTGCTAAGATCATTATTAGTCACATGGCCAAGAAAGAAATATGATTAATGTCAGAGTATTTAATATCATAACCATAATGAAGGGTATATTCTGTATTTAATGATTAAAGATATTGGAGAATTTAATCATACTTTTGATTATAAATAAAAGCTATATTAATTTTATTATATTTTATATTATTCCTATTATATTTTATTTATATGTATGTATGCATATATTTATTTATTTGTGGTACTGGGATTGAACCCAGGGGAATTCTACTTTTGAGATACACCCCAGCCTTATTTTATTTTTTAAATTTTGAAACAGGGTCTTACTAAGTTACTGAGACTGGCCTCAAACCTGTGATCCTATTGTCTCAACCTCCCAAAATACTGGGATGACAGCCATGTCCCACTGTGCCTGACTTCATTCTATTTTATAATAATTACTGATTTAAGAACTTGCTTGAAAATTAATAAGAATTTCTTTTGAAATTAATAAATAAGTATAGTTGATCAAGAATAAGGGAAAATTGTGTTTGGAATTAAAGTAACATTATTCAAAAAATCCAACTTCCTATCAAAATCTTCTTAAGAAGCCAGTATGGTGTGTATGTGTGTGTGTGTGTGTGTGTGTGTGTGTGTGTGTGTGTGTGTGTTGTTTATTTATTGACTTTATGACTTCATTTAAATTCAAAACATGTTAGTCTCACTAGGTCTTAGCTTCTCTAAACTTGCAAAATATTCACTTTTCTCATTTTTAATTTTTATGACTCTT
Source organism: Graphiurus murinus (assembly GCA_004027655.1). Classification (NCBI taxonomy): domain Eukaryota; kingdom Metazoa; phylum Chordata; class Mammalia; order Rodentia; family Gliridae; genus Graphiurus; species Graphiurus murinus. The sequence continues at coordinate 19,505 of PVLC010029952.1, forward strand.
GTGCCAGTTACACAGACTTTGCTGGCAGAGATTCTGAATCTCCAGCTGTTAAGCAGCAGAAAAGATGAGAATAGAAGCACAGTCAGTGTCGAGGCAGCCCTTTCACATCCTGAGGACCCCAATGATGTTTCTTTTGTTTTTATTTTGTTTTGAATACTGGTGCACCTATGGAAATACAGGGCTGCCATTGTAGTCTCCTGCTTTGGGGGGGGTGAGGGGCTAGATTTCATCTTCAGAACTTCCATGAAATCTGTCAAAGCCGAATAAAGGAAGAGTATTTGTGCTAAATGCATTTGATAAAAATCACAATTGAATTGTAATGAGGCTGAGAGTATCCTTGAAGAAACAT